>CM037784.1:64979097-65029097 GCA_021229015.1 Solen grandis
CTTAGCTCTAGGCCTTATTGATTCATAGAAGAAGATTTTTTAAGATTTTCCTATTTAACTCTATGTAAAACAAGTGACACCTGGTGTGGGGTCATTTATCACCATTGGGTTATGATTTGTACAATCTTGGTAGTGGCCCATAAGATGATGCTACATACCAAATATCTAAGCTCTAGGCCTTATGGATTCATAGAAGAAGATTTTTTAAGATTTTCCTATATAACTCTGTGTAAAACAAGTGACCCCTGGTGCGGGGTCATTTATCACCATAGGGCTATGATTTGACAATCTTGGATGGCCCAAAGATGATGCTCATACCAAAATCTAAGCTCTAGGCCTTATGGATTCATAGAAGAAGATTTTTTAAGATTTTCATTTTTAAAATCTATTTTTAGCTCCTGTGACCTAATTATGCGATGGACCAGAACCATTTATACAACTTTAGTAGAGCTTCATCCAAGGAACATTCCTGCAAAATATTTTTCAAATTGGCCAAGCCGTTTAGGAGAAGATGTTGTTTGAAGCAATTGTTGACGCACGGACGCACGGACGCACGGACGCCGGACAAAAGGCGATCAGAAAAGCTCACCTTGAGCACGTTGTGCTCATGTGAGCTAACAAGTGACCCTGGTGCGGGGGCATTTATCACCATAGGGCTATGATTTGAACAATCTTGGTAATGAACCATTAGATGATGCTACATACCAAATATCTAAGCTCTGGGCCTTATGGATTTACAGAAGAAGATTTTTTAAGATTTTCCTATATAACTCTATGTAAAACAAGTGACCCCTGGTGCGGGGGCATTTATCACCATAGGGCTATGATTTGCACAATCTTGGTAATGAACATTAGATGATGCTACATACCAAATATCTAAGCTCTGGGCCTTATGGATTTACAGAAGAAGATTTTTTAAGATTTTCCTATATAACTCTATGTAAAACAAGTGACCCCTGGTGCGGGGGCATTTATCACCATAGGGCTATGATTTGCACAATCTTGGTAATGGCCCATAAGATGATGCTACATACCAAATATCTAAGCTCTGGGCCTTATGGATTTACAGAAGAAGATTTTTTAAGATTTTCCTATATAACTCTATGTAAAACAAGTGACCCCTGGTGCGGGGGCATTTATCACCATAGGGCTATGATTTGCACAATCTTGGTAATGGACCATTAGATGATGCTACATACCAAATATCTAAGCTCTGGGCCTTATGGATTTACAGAAGAAGATTTTTTAAGATTTTCCTATATAACTCTATGTAAAACAAGTGACCCCTGGTGCGGGGGCATTTATCACCATAGGGCTATGATTTGCACAATCTTGGTAATGGCCCATAAGATGATGCTACATACCAAATATCTAAGCTCTAGGCCTTACAGTTTTGCAGAAGAAGATTTTCAAAGTTTGAGTTTTTAAAATCTATTTTTAGCTCCTGTGACCTACTTTTTCAACCAATCTGAATAATTTGTACAACTTTGATAGAGGGCATCATAAGGATGATTCCTGTGAAGTTTGGTCAAAATCCCTTCAGCGGTTCAGGAGATGTTCTTTAAAGCAAATTGTTGACGACGGACGGACGCACGCACGCACGCACGCACGGACGACGGACGACGGACAAAAGGTGATCACAATAGCTCACCTTGAGCACTTCGTGCTCAGGTGAGCTAAAAATAAGAATTTAAACATGTAGAAGTTCAGCGATTCTGCCGTGTTGTCAAAGTTTTACTACACATTAAGCAAGTGAGATGTAGAGAATTTCAAGACGATTACTTTGGTACTTAGAGTTTTAAAATTGATTAAAGTATAAGGAAGTTACATCAAAATTACAAATTTAAACCCAATTGTAGAATTTCGAAAAATATCCTACTTTCGCTTTCACCTTAATTGAAGCATTTTCGGAAAATATAAGTTTACAGATATGTATTAGTCATATAAATTGCAAAATAAACTTTTTACTTATATCATATATATGATATTAATAGCTAAACAAGTGATGACAATAATTTAATGGTGTTTCAATTCTATTCTTTATCAATATCGTATAGTACATTACAGTACACAGGGCAACCCAAAGATGTAAACAAAATGGTCGCCCTCGTGTAAAAGGGAGTTTGCAGATTAAAACTTTTAAAAATACCATGTTCTACCAATAATCAAACGGATTTACTTGTCATAAACCTTAATTATAACTTGTAAAAGTGAATCAAGCTGGAAATGACATCTAAACCACACTGAATATCTAAATACAGACATTAGACAAATGCATTACGTTCACATCGAGACCGATTGCAAATGTGACACGGAGGTGAAGAGAATATTCCTGGCGTAATGCATTAATTTGGCTAGTTTGCTGGCAGATAAGTCAGTCAACTGTCAAAATTTATGTGATTTGTCAGAGGTCACCACTGCAAATCAGATACAAATAGATACAAATAGCAGATACAAATTGATCCAACCCAAAGACAAATACAAAGGTAAGTAAAATTAGTAATGCTTGGGCATTACATTATTGTCTTTTTCAAAACCTGAATGCACTTTTTTCTTATATATTCTTATATGGTAAAATTCTTTTTTAAATTTATTTATTTTTGTTTATCAAAAAATAGGGAAAAAATGCTGAACAGATGTAGAAAAGATGGTATGTGTAGGCAATTTGAAATAATGTTTATTTTAACCCAAAACAGCATTGCTCTTTCTTTTTTTCATCTTGTAGGTTTTGATTTTGAACATATTCTGTCGTAATGCGACAATCATCAAATTACAGGTCATCTTTTTTTAACAAATGTCCAATTATACTGCTAGTTCATTGGTGTTAAAATTTACATGAACTAAGTATACTCCAAAATGTAACGAAACAGTCATATCTCTTTTGAAATAGGGCTCCGTTAAGATTATATAATAGAGAAGGATTTCAATCATTAAAACAGGATGACCCAAATTACAGACTAACAGACGTTAAGACAAAACAAGAGGGCCATGATGGCCCTGAATCACTCACCTGAGTACCATTGCTTCAACTGATGTCAAGGTTTTTAAACAGACAAGGATTCTGATATAACTTAATCTAAAACATTTTACCCCTGACAATACTACACACCAAATATCTAAGCAATGGGCCATATGGTTTCAGAGAAGACTTGGGCACAGGGTCATTTATCACCGTAGGGCCAAGACTTTGAAAATCTTTGTAATGAACCATTAGATGCTACTACATACCAAAAATCTTAGCTCTAGGCCTTATTGATTCATAGAAGAAGATTTTTTAAGATTTTCCTATTTAACTCTATGTAAAACAAGTGACCCCTGGTGTGGGGTCATTTATCACCATAGGGCTATGATTTGTACAATCTTGGTAGTGGCCCATAAGATGATGCTTCATACCAAATATCTAAGCTCTAGGCCTTATGCATTCATGGAAGAAGATTTTTTAAGATTTTCCTATATAACTCTATGTAAAACAAGTGACCCCTGGTGCGGGGGCATTATCACCATAGGGTATGATTTGAACAATCTTGGTAATGCCATAGATGATGCTACATACCAAAAATCAAGGTAGGCCTTTGGTTTCAGAAGAAGATTTTTTAAGTTTTTCTATACCTATGTAAACAAGTGACCTCTGGTGTGGGGTCATTTATCACCATAGGGCTATGATTTGTACGATCTTGGTAGTGGCCCATAAGATGATGCTACATACCAAAAATCAAAAGGTTAGGCCTTGTGGTTTCGGAGAAGAAGATTTTTTCAATTTTCATTTTTAAAATCTATTTTTAGCTCCTGTGACCTAATTATGCGATGGACCAGAACCATTTATACAACTTTAGTAGAGCTTCATCCAAGGAACATTCCTGCAAAATATTTTTCAAATTGGCCAAGCCGTTTAGGAGGAGATGTTGTTTGAAGCAATTGTTGACGCCGGACGCACGCACGGACGACGGACAAAAGGCGATCAGAAAAGCTCACCTTGAGCACGTTGTGCTCATGTGAGCTAATAAATACACATTTTTGCTCTGGGAAGTAAATCAATTGTTTAATTTTCTTTATTTGCTGGTTACCTTTCGCGTTTGACATTCTTGTGATCATTCCGGGGCCAGTTAATTATCGTCTTTTTTAATGACTTCTATTTAAATTTTTCCCTTCAAATTTTATGGTTGTCTCTTGGACATTTTCTTTTTATATTAATGCTGTAATCAGTGCTATCACTCTTTGGTAAAATTAATGCATAATAATTATCAACACAAACATGGCGTATCACGGTCAAGTATTAGTGATGCATGGATGCTGTGGTAAAATTCAACACGCCCTTGGCTGATCTGTCAATCAAATGCATTTGACAGGTGATTTGGAGAATATATACACACGCGTGTGTATTTCAGTGCATGTAAACATGGGTCCCAGTAGGGATTATGATATGTCGGCAAAATCAAGACATGTTGCACATCAACAGGCTGGTCACAAGCGCATGGGGAAAACACATTATGAAACCATTATGAAGTTGAACTGAGTAAATGGTGCAGACAAATCATTAATCATTTTGCAAGCAACCCTGTTCTAAAAACCTTAAGATTTTATATTAATTAATGTGATACTAGGTGTTTATTGATTTATTTTTGTTTTGAAATGAAAACCCCTGTATACTAGCACAAATGGAAGAGAATCACCCTGTTGGTTGGTTGGTTGGTTGGTTGGTTGGTCAGTCGGTTGGTTGATCAGTCGGTCATGCGGAATCTTGTCCGGTACTTTCAGCCATTTCACCTGATACTTGGCATAAATATTTATCAGAACAGGGCTACAGATAAGGTTTGAGGTCAATTGGGTATTTACTCATCAATTTTTCAAGGAATTGGGTTTTCACAATTTTAATTGAGTAATGAAAATATGGTTACTCCATCAAAATTAAGTCAATTGCTTTTTTTTTCATCAACTTAATTTTAGAATTGAAATAACAGTACATGTTCTTACTGGTATATGCGCCTGCTGTTCTTGTATGCAAAAATGTCAATTTAACAATTATCATATGCAGGATTTATCATTAGCTCCTCAACAATTAAATAAAATAAAAAAATTCAAGCTCCTCAACAATTAAATAAAAAAAAAAATTCAATCATATTTGATCTTCCTGATCCAAAGATTTAGCACTTTTAACTATTGAATTAAAACAAATTATTTACTGGTTAACATGGAATTGGATGCTATCAACTTTGGCCAAATTACCAGAAATCGTTTTAAGTCTATTTTGCGGATTCGCAAGTAACCAGTCAAACATATACGAGTATTTGTAAACATCACTCTGATTCAAAATGTTGCTTTAATATTTTGGATATTTGAGTAATCTAATTTTTAAATGCTTTTTGATATGCTAGAATTTTATAAGAATTGAGTTTTTATCTATTTTATTTGCGTAATTACGCAAATACCAACCTTATCTGTACCCCTGACAGAAGCACTAAATGTGCAAGACGCAAATTTCACTTCATTCCCACAAGGATTACGATGTTATTGCCCCTGAATCAACTTGAAATGTCTTGTCCAGTGAATTCCTCTTTCAATTTCAGTCTGATTCATCTAATACTTTGCAAAAAATGTTCTTCATTAGCAGTAGATGTACAAGACGCAAATTTCACTTCGTTCCGAGGATTACGCAGTTATTGCCCCTGATTTGACTTTAAATATCTTGTGACGCGAACTACATTTCTTAACCGACTCAGTTCAAATGTTGTGTGTGAATTGATAATCAGGTGGATAGGTGCGTGTCATAAATTTCACTTGAATTGTCTTAAGGATTGCAGAATTATTGCCCTGGTTTCATTTTTGCATTATCTCCCTTTGGTTAATTTTGTTTTTCTTGTCCGGAACATTGCTCAAATATTATACAATGTATTGACTTGAAATTTAAAATGTAACCAGAATCTGATGGCAACTAGGAAAAGTGCAGTGTCCAAGAACTGTAACAACTCTGGTACCATTTTTTAATTATCTCCCTTTGTTAAATAGCTTTTTTTTCTTGTCCCGACATCAACTTCAATATTATACATGGTATTTACTTCAAACTTAAAATGTAAACAGATGGCACTAGGAGAAGTGCAATGTCTAAGATCTGTGACTATACTTTAACCCTTTCCCTCTTAGAGGAAACCATGAAAAGACCTATGCGAACAACATAAAACCAGATCAGCCTGCGAGTAACTCGCAGGCTGATCAGGTTTTATGCTGTTCGCTGCTCCTCAGTGGTCTGGTCTGGAAATGAGGACTTTATAATTAAATTTGGTAAGGTTTAACTCTGGTTTTCTGCAGATCAGGCTTTATGTGGTACCTACTGAGTGCGTCAAAATGAGTCTATATGAGGGAAAGGGTTAATACTGCTGTGCCAAATAATCATAACTGATTCTCTATCCACTTTAAAAAATGACTTTACTTACTTATTGATTGCTATCATATATAATATACTATGTAGACAGGTGCTTATCTATGCTCCGTCTGGAGTCTGGCTTCTCCTGTATCAAAGCATTTTGCGGGGGTATTAATGACCCACAGTGCAGACATAGGTGCCGATATCAGTGCTATATTGGCCCGATAACTTCTGCTGACTGGGTATATTGTGTAGTTAAAGGCAACTATGAACTAACCTTTACTACTTACGGGTACTTTTCTATGTTGAAGCGGAGACAAAAGTTGGCAGTTTTTTCTTGGTTTTGATGCCTTTAGTGATGTTCTGGTCACATGGTATTGCTACACTGTAAGTTTAGCATTTTTGGAAAATAGAAAATACCCTACTTTTACTTTTACATAATTTTAAACATTTTCGGAAAATGTAATTGGCAATGGCCCAGAACAGTGAAAATTGTATGGCAAATATTTCAGACCATGTCTTTTGAATGCAATGATTTTCAAATTCATAGCACATCATATGACATCATAGACACTAGATTCGACGTCAGTTAAAACGTTAGTACGCGCTTTTGAATGGATTTTCTAGTAAATTCACAAAAGGTATAAGTTAGGATTTTGTTGTGCATCCTTACTTTCGTTTTCAAAATATTGAAAAGACAGAGGTTCTGTGGTGAAACCATGTTTCAAAAAATATGACCTCGAAATTAAATTTAGTACAATCTGACTAAAGTACACGATCTTCCTACGATCTTATGTAGCATAGGGTATATATAGGAGATGACTTTAGTCAGATTGAGTACTCCATATGAGATAAAAAGCCGAAATTCACACATATTGTAATTTTAAAGGTTTTCTTCAGATTTTCATAGGCCGGACGTCATTTGACATCATGGGATTATTATATGTTTTCATTTCTCGTGCAATAAATTCAGTGTGATCCCAATAGTCCAGAACTACAAAAAATTTATGGCATATATTAAATATGCTGAATTTTCATATGCAATTATATTCACATCTATATGACATCAGAATAGACGTCGGATCAAAAAGTTTGTAAGCGATCTGAAACATAATAACTTGATGAATTTTTCGAAAATTTTAAAAGAATGTATAGGTTACACTCTAGATACCTAATATTTTCTGCGTATTCTGTATTAATAATTTTCAGTTTGATTGAGTTTTTAACGGTTTGCAGAAAGTCCTATCGTTTGCCGTGCAAACAAAATCTAGTTAGGACTTTCTGCCTAAAGCAGAAAGTCCTATTGGGTTTGTACTGTTTATTCTTCTTCTTCTTATTATTATTATTCTTTTTTTCTTCCTAACTAAACGCTTATTTTTCTATGTTGCAATACTCCTAGGACGATGAAATTTTTATGACTTATTAGCCACGTCAGGAAATTTTGATTTCTATGATTTTCATATGCCTATGACGTCATATGACGTCACATTTGAAATATGCTACAAAGGTTTGTACGCGGTCTACAGCCATTGTTTGTGAACCGATTTTCATCAAATTTTCACAGATTGTGTATATTAAGTTCTAGTTGTGCATCCCGGTGTCCGTTTTTCAAAATTCGAAAAGTCCATGGTTCTATAGCGAATCCAAGATTCGAACCAAGGTCGTAAATTTTTAAATGCTTATAAAATCTGTCCTTTTTAAGAAAGAAAGTTGATATTTAGTCAGTATATAGGTGTCTAGAAGTTTTAAAAATTTTGTGAAAATATTTGTCATATGACGTCACGTGACGTCATTATATGATAATGTATTTCTAATATTAACAAGAATATTTCTATATGTTGAAATTGTCGAAAGGCAATGAAAATTTAAAGACACATGCTTCAAACGCTGAAATTTTGATTTCTATGATTTTCATATGCCTATGACGTCATATGACGTCACACTGGAAATATGCAACAAAAGTTTGTACGCGGTCTACAGCCATTGTTTATGAACCGATTTTCATCAAATTTTCACAGAATGTGTATATTAAGTTCTAGTTGTGCATCCCGGTGTCCGTTTTTCAAAATTCGAAAAGTCCAAGGTTCTATAGCGATTCCAAGATTCGAACCAAGGTCGTAAATTTTCAAATTCTTATAAAATCGGTCCTATTTGAGATAGAAAGATGATATTGGGTCAGTATATAGGTCTCTGGGAGTCTTAAACATTTTGTGAAAATAAATGTCATATGACGTCACGTGACGTCATTATATGATAATGAATTTCTAATTCTAACAAGATTATTTCTTTATCTTGAAATTTATGAAGGGCAATAAAAATTAATGCCGCATGCTTCAGATGCTGTAATTTCGATTTCAAAGATTTTCAGAAGCCTATGACGTCATATTACGTCACATTTGAAATTGACTACGAAAGTTTGTACACGGTCCAGAGCCATTATTAATGGGCCGATTTTCATCAAATTTTCACAGAATGTGTATATTAAGTTCTAGTTGTGCATCTCGTTGTCCGTTTTTCAAAATGCGAAAAGTCCATGGTTCTATAGCGATTCCAAGATTCGAACCAAGGTCGTAAATTTTTAAATGCTTATAAAATCGGTCCTTTTTGAGATAGAAAAGTGATATTTGGTCAGTATAAAGGTCCCTAAGAGTCTTAAACATTTTGTGAAAATAAATGTCATATGACGTCACGTGACGTCATTATATGATAATGTATTTCTAATATTAACAAGAATTTCTATATATTGAATTGTCGAAGGGCAATGAAAATTTAATGACAAATGATTCAGACACTGAAATTTCGATTTCAATAATTTTCAGAGGCCTATGACGTCATATGACGTCACATTTGAAATTGACTACGAAAGTTTGTACACGGTCCAGAGCCATTATTAATGGGCCGATTTTCATCAAATTTTCACAGAATGTGTATATTACGTTCTTATTGTGTATACCGGTGTCCGGTTTTTCAAAATTCGAAAAGTCCAAGCATCTATGGCGGATCCAAGATTCGAACCAAGGACGTCAATTTTTAAATGCTTATAAAAACTGTCCTATTTGAGATAGAAAGTTGAAATTTTGTCAGTTAGTAGGTCTCTGGGAGTCTTAACAATTATGTGAAAATAAACGTCATATGACGTCACGTGACGTCATTTTTTATTATTATTATTCTTTTCTTCTTCCTAACAAAACGCTTATTTTAATATGTTGCAATAGTCCTAGGACGATGAAATTTTTATGGGTTATTAGTCACGTGAGGAAATTTTGATTTCAATGATTGTCAGCACGCTATGACGTCACATAACGTCACAGCTAAAAATAGTGAAAAATGGTGTTCGCGCTCTACAGCCGTCATTTATGGTCGGATTTTCTTAAAATTTTCACAAATGGTACATCTTGAAACTAAGGTGTACATATCCTGTCAGCTAACCGAAATTCCGAAAGACCGAAGTTCTGTGGCTAAAATAAGATTCGAACATAGGACCGAAAATTTCATTTTAGCATTAAAGAGCTTCAGGATGAAATAGAAAGTTGAAACTTACACAGTTTGCAGTTCTTCAGAATTTCTTAATATATTTTGAGTCGTGACGTCATATGACGTCATGTGACGTCATAAGCATACATCTGAATTTTCATTTAAAGGCAATGATTTCGACATGATGCCAGTTGTTCAGAATAATGAAAATTTCAGAGTTATGACAGAAATGGATGCGCTTTTGAAAAAAAGCATCTTCAGCACCCTATGACGTCATGTGACGTCAGAGCTTAAAATAGTGAAAAATGGTGTTCACGCTCTACAGCCGCCATTTATGGTCGAAGTTTCTTCAAATTTTCACAGATGGTATATCTTGAAACTAAGATGTGTATATCCTTTCAGCTAACCGAAATTCCGAAAGACCGAAGTTCTGTGGCTTAAATAAGATTCGAACATAGGACCGAAAATTTCATTTTAGATTAAAGAGCTTCAGGATGAAATAGAAAGTTGAAACTTACACAGCTTGTAGTTCTGCAGAATTTCTTAATATATTTGAGTCGTGACGTCATATGACGTCATGTGACGTCATAAGCATACATCTTAATTTTAATTTGGGGCAATGATTTTGACATGATGCCAGTTGTTCAGAATAATGAAAATTTCAGAGTTATGACAGAAATAGATGCGCTTTTGAAAAAAAAGCATCATCAGCACCCTATGACGTCATGTGACGTCAGAGCTAAAAATAGTGAAAAATGGTGTTCACGCTCTACAGCCGCCATTTATGGTCGAATTTTCTTCAAATTTTCACAGATGGTATATCTTGAAACTAAGATATGTATATCCTTTAAGCTAACCGAAATTCCGAAAGACCGAAGTTCTGTGGCTGAAATAAGATTCGAACATAGGACCGAAAATTTCATTTTAGGATTGAAGAGCTTCAGGATGAGATAGAAAGTTGAAACTTACACAGTTTGCAGTTCTGCAGCATTTCTACAAATATTTTGAATCGTGACGTCATTGGACGTCATAAGCATACCACTTAATTTTAATTTGGGGCAATGATTTCGACATGATGCCAGTTGTTCAGAATAATGAAAATTTCAGAGTTATTGCAGTAAAGTGTGCGCTTTTGAGCAACAGCATTTTCAGCACCCTATGACGTCACGTGACGTCAGAGCTAAAATAGTGAAAAATGGTATTCGCGCTCTACAGCCGCCATTTGTGATCAGATTTTCTTCAAATTTTTACAGACGGTACATCTTGAAACTAAGGTGTGAATATTTTGTCAGCTAACCTTAATTCCGAAAAACCGAAGTATTGTGGCTGAAGCAAGATTCGAACATAGGACCTTTAAACTAGAAATCAAGTTTGCAGTCATGTCCTGACGTCATATAACATCATGTTACGTCACAGACTAATACTAAGTTCTTATCATTTGCACTAATTTCGGAATATAATGTCAATTGTTTAGCATGAACATGAAATACTACCAGAGGTGAATCATTACATGAAACTTCTATTTCCTGCTTTTTGCATTAACACAGCTTGCAGAAAGTCCTATCAATTGTTTAGCATGAACATGAAATACTACCAGAGGTGAATCATTACATGAAACTTCTATTTCCTGCTTTTTGCATTAACACAGCTTGCAGAAAGTCCTATCATTCGTTTTCACGAATGACATCTAGTTCTTATTATTCTTTTTTTCTTCCTCTTATATTTGTGTTAATTTTGAGGTGTTGCCATTGACTCAGAACAATGAAAATTTTATGGCATATATTTCAAACCATGAGCTTTCGGATGCAGTGAATTTCATATTCATATGACGTCACATAACGTCAGATTCGACGTCAGGTGAAAAAGTTTGTACGCGGTCTACAGCCATAATTTCTGGACCAATTTTCATCAAAATTTCACAGAATGTGTATGTTAGGCTCTAGTTGTGCATCCCGGTGTCCGTTTTACCAAATTCGAAAAGGCAAAAGTTTTATGGCGAATCCAAGATTCGAACTAATGACGTCAAATTTCAAATGCGTATAAAATCTCTTCCAGAAGAGCTAGAAAGTTGATATTTGGACTGAATATTATTCTCTAGGTCTTCTTTATATTCTGAAAAGATGAACACCAAATGACGTCACATGACGTCATAATGCAAATAAAACTTTCGTATTAAAACTTAACGGTTTTTAAGCCCTGTAGGCTTCATTTTTTGTATGATTTACTTGAAATTTTGTCTGAAGATGCAGTATTAGATTCTATGGAGCCATGTCACTTCCGTTTCCGGCAAATCCCAAAGGTCAAGGTCATATATCAATTATCGGCTTTTTATTCAGCCTTAAATATCTCAAAAACGGTAAATATTCTATCGAGACATTATGCGTATAATTTGTAGTGCTTAGAAAGACCTTTCAGATGATATTTAGTTTTTGATGATCGGGGTTGAATTGGTTGAGTTATGGCGGAAAAATGAAAATTTGGTAACCCCCAGTGTGTTTAACAGTTTATATCTCGAAAACCTTTGATTTTTCAAAATATGATGATGAATATTATTTGTAAAGCAATGTTTGGCCGTTCTTTTGATGCCTAAATTTTAATTGGCCAAATTGGAAAAGGAAAAAAATTTTTTTAATTTTTCATTTTGGAGGTTTTTAAGAGCTTTATCTCAAAAAGTATTAGTAATATTCCTAAACATAAAAAATGTTTTACTTTTTGGCCTTAAAGGAAGTTACATCAAAAATAAGAATTTAAACATGTAGAATTTCAGCGATTCTGCCGTGTTGTCAAAGTTCTACGGCTAATATCTCAAAGCTCATTAGAAATAAGTCCACACCTTAAGCGAGTGAGATGTAGAGAATTTTAAGACGATTATTTTGGTACCTAGAGTTTTAAAATTGATTAAAGTATAAGGAAGTTACATCAAAAATACGAATATAAACCCAAGTGAAAGAATTTTCGAGAAATATCCTACTTTCGCTTTCACGTTAATTGAAGCATTTTCGGAAAATATGTAAGTTTACAGCTATGTATTAGTCATATAAATTGCAAAAAACTTTTTGCTTATATCATATTGATATTACTAGCTAAACAAGCGTACCCATTCCGGTGGCCGAGTGGTTAGAGCGTCCGCCTCGGGAGCGGAAGGTCGTGGGATCGATCCCCGACCCGACATACCAAAGTCGTAAAAAATGGTACTGTTATAGCTCCCTTGCTTGGCGCTCAGCATATAAGGGTATTTGCAGGACTGGTTAGCGCGGTATCAGGATGATGTGACTGGGTGTGGTATCATGCCACATGTCTACGGCGTGATACTGCAGTGTGGTAGTCCTATACCCGCATGAAGTAGACATCGTGACTGGCTGAATTACTGTCGGTGGGACGTTAAACCCAACAAACAAACTGATATCATATATAGCAGTGTTTACTACACCGATCCCTACACACGAGGTGTGCACACAGGCGCATGTTGACGTCTTTTGTAAACATTTATTAAAGTTGCTTAAATTATCATGTTTATAGATAAACATTTACATAAGAAGAGGAGTTTCGGAAATATTTTTTGCAAAGGGACTCCTAAGGAAAGAAAAAGATGCTTAATTAAATACTAAAATACAAGTTTAGTTTATTAGGTTTAACGTCCCACCGACAGTATTTAAGTCTTTTGGAGACAATGTCTACTTGAGACAAACGTAGTGTTGTCACACTGCACAGTTTCACGTCGTAGACAGTTGGCATGATACCACACCGAGTCACATTATCCGGACCCCGAGCCATCAGTCCTAGAACTACCCTTATTAAGCTGAGCGCCAACCAAGGGAGCTATACCAGTACCTATGTTTACGAATTTGGTAAATACAAGAATTGAATAATTGATATAACGTTTTTAAACAACTTACAGATCATGTGTTATCTCGTTTGATTTGGTATTTCCGGGGTATTCCTAGCCTTGATATCTTCCGCTGACACCGACTTTTTTAAACGATTATTTTTTACATATTTCGTTCTTTCCTTAATGTCAATCAGTTGATATTTTCTGATTTCTCAACTAATTCAAACAAGATAAATAAATAAAAAAAAACAGCCATCACATAAATTGATTGAAATCTGAAAAAGAAATGAGCCGACCGTCAAAAAATGCGCGAAATTTATGTGTTACATCCATATTTGGAAAGCACGTGCACGTGTGTGAATACTTTAACAACACGCTGACGTAACACTTATATGGCGCCATCTTCTAATATAGCAGCATAATGTAGTAATAGGGCGGGGCAAACTCTAAGTTAGTCAGTGTTAATTAAGTATAGGTTAGTGTTTTTTTAGTAAGCATTAATGAAATTAATTAAACCGCGCGACCGATTTAATGGACTTAATGCTTACTAAATAACACTAACCTACTTAGTGTTTGAAATTGTGTTTTGAAATTTAACGCAGTCGCACATTCCAAATATAGTATTGATTATTTAGACTCCGCCCTATCAACCTGTTCCCGGCGTGAATACATCACGTGACATGTAACATGTTATGTCAAAGGTCAATGCGTCGCTCTAGCTGTGTATATCTGTGTAGATCTACGCTCCAAATGAGCATTGAACCGGAAGCCGACTTCGATCTCTTCGGCAAAAAAGTGGTGATTGAAATTTGAATAAAAGATACTGTTTAGAAAGGTTAATATATCTGCACCTATATATGTTGTGTTTTGGACATTTTTTTTATTTTTTTATTTAAGTAACCCTTGTTTGTAAGTGTTTTTTTTTTCTTCTCTTCTCATTATTTATATACATTTTTCAATTTGAATTTTTTTAATCGGATATTTACTTAATCGCTTTGTTTAGTAATTAGTTATATATTGCCCATTCTGTGTTAACATGTGTAGACATTGAAATTACACAAGTGTCTTTAAAGCGATGACCGATACTAATGTTGTTAGAACTTGTGGTCAAACCCTCTTACTTATTTTTTAAAATCTTCAATGTTGTATCATCATTACTTAGGCAATAATACATGTTTAAACTAAACTAAGCGGAAGGGTAGAGTTCTTTTGTTATTTTGGATTAATCAGAATCCTGGTGAGTAAATGTTTGTTCTCTATGGTTGCTGTGTATTATTTTTTGTCGATGTTCATGCGTTCACATCAAAAATCCCTGTAACACGTTACACATGCGTGGACTAAGACCACAATTTAAATTTACTATATGTCCTATATACGCATATATACAAATGACAATTTCTGTAAGGGACATTGGCATCCAAACTTACCCTCATTAGATAGATCTATTCAAGAGAAATAATTCTGTACATTTTAAACACGGAGTCACCCGCCACTTTTTGACCTATTTAAGGCCAAATAACATGCGTATGAATTTAGTGCACCGGTCGGCCATTTCACGCCAATTTTCTCAAAAATTCCCCCCTCAGTAATGCTAAACTATTAAGATTGTTGTGTAATAAGGCCTCCAAATTGGACATTTTAAGACTATTTAAACTGTTCTATAGAATTCAATCCTTTATTGCATGTCTTTCAGTCAAAATCTCACCTTAATTCTGCATTAAATAGGGTCACTTTTTTCTGTGTAGGCACATCCGGTAACCAAGGGCAGGTAATTGTGGTCTTAGTCTATTTTGGTGAACACATAAAGCTCCGCTTCTCGACACATCTTGACGCACATGCGCAGTGAAGGTGCTTGAAGCTGGTTTTAAATTGATCAGTTGATTTAGCGGAATAGTGTTTAGTGACAAGTTGATGCCGATTAAATGATTTAAATGGAGACAAAATTTTGAAAAAATGGAATGATTTCATTGGACAATATATAATTTCAAACACTGGGAGAGAATTTAACAGTTAAGAAGCCGTCACTCGCTATGCTCGTTCTTGCTTCTTAACTGTTAAATTCTCTCTTAATAAACACTAACTATAACGAATACAGTCGTCTCCATCGTATGTACAAGCATTATTGAAATTTAACTCACGAGGCTACACGCGTCGACGAATCTATTGCATGGTAGCATTTACGGTTTTATTCCCTCGACTGTACACGAAATTAAAAAAAAAGAATTTTGATATGCAGAATTAATAGGTTTAAGTTTAATTGCTTATATTTTGAAAACCTATAAAACTAGACCCAAATATGCTACAATTGAATTGTAGGGATTTTCAGGACATTTATTTTGGTACCTAGAATACTAAACTTGGAATCTCTCAGCCCCTCACCGCTGTGGGTTCGAATTCCGGTAGGGACTTCGGATTTTTCATGTGAGGAAGCCTTCCAGCTGGCTTGCGGTAGGTCGGTGGTTATATCAGCGTATCTCTGTGTACTCGGGGTCTTCCTCCACCTGTAATTAGCTGGACGTCTCTATATGATTGAAATACTTGGGTAGGGCTTATTAAAATGTATTATGAGTATCATGTTTCTCGAAACGGTAAACCCCAATATAACAACAACAACAATTAAAATTGGTCAAGTTATAAGAAAGCGATATCAAAATAAAGATTTATTTATTTTCGACATTGGCTTATTACAATTTATGAACCAAAAAAAAAAAAAGTAAAAGAAAGGAAATATAATATATATTCTTTCTAACGGTATTAATCTTTACATTTCAAAATGTTGCAGAAAGTCCTATCATTCGTATCAACGAATGAAATCTAGTTATTCTTATTCTTATTCTTTTTTTCTTCCTCTTGTATTTGTGTTAATTCGATGTGTTGTCAATGGCCCATAACAATGAAAATTTTATGGCATATATTTCAAACCATGAGCTTTCGAATGCAATAAATTTCATATTCATATGACGTCAGGGAACGTCAGATTTGACGTCAGGAGAAAAAGTTTGTACGCGGTCTACAGCCATTATTTCTGGGCCGATTTTCATCAAAATTTCACAGAATGTGTATGTTAGGCTGTTGTTGTGCATCCCGATGTCCCTTTTTCAGAATTCGAAAAGACAATGGTTCTATGGGGAATCCAAGATTCGAACCATTGACGTCAAAATTCAAATGCGTATAAAATCGCTTCCAGAAGAGCTAGAAAACTGATCTTTAGGCAGAATATGTCTCTAGGATTTTCTTAGATTCTCTGAAACGGAACGTCATATGACGTCATATGTCCGTTTTCCAAATTCAAAAGGGCAATCATTCTATGGCGAATACAAGATTCAAACCATTGACGTCAAATTTCAAATATGTATAAAATCGCTTCCAGATGACTTAGAATGCTGATATTTGGACTGAATATTAGTCTCTATGACTTCCTTCTATTCTGTTAGGGCGAACGTCATTTGACGTCATATGACGTCATAAGGTCAAAAATAATTTCTGATAACTATGCGTTAATTTCTATATATTACAAAGGTCCCAGGGGCATGACAAATTTTCTGCATATATTTAAGGTAATGAAGATTTCATTTTATTGATTTTCTTATGTCTATGACATCATATGATATCAAACTTGACGTTGTCTACACACATTTGTACACGGTCTACAGACATTTTTTTCTGGACGGATTTTCATCAAAATTTCACAGAATGTGTATGTTACGCTCTAACCGGTGTCCATTTTTTTTAATTCGAAAAGGCAAAGGCTTTATGGCTAATCCAAGATTAGAGGCATTGACGTCAAATTTCAGTATAAGTCTCTAAGTCATCTTTACATTCAGAGAAGATGAACGTCATATGACATCATGTGACCTCATAAGGCCAAAGATTTTTTTTCTGTTGAAATTAAATGGTTTTAAGACCTGAAGGCCTTATTTTTTGTTTGATATGCATGAATTCTTATTGAAGGTGTAGCATTTGATCCTGTGGAATAATGTCATTTCCATTTTGAGAAAAATGTTAAGTTAAATTATTGTTTATATCTTGAAAACCTCTAAAGCTGGACTGAGACCATATAAGACAATCAAATTGTAAGCATTTACAATAAATTTGTTTTGTTACATAGATTATAAGAAAGGGACAAGTTAAATCTATATGTTGCAATGGTCCAAGGACGATGAAAATTTAATGGCATATACTTCAGATGCTGAAATTTTGATTTCAATGATTTTCATATGTTTATGACGCCATATGACATCACACCTGACGTTGTCTACAAAAGTTTGTACGCGGTCTACAGCCATTATTTCTTGATTGATTTTCATCAAAATTTCACAGAAGGTGTATGTTAGGCTCTAGTTGTGCATCCTGGTGTCTGTTTTTCAAAATTCAAAAAGGCAATGGTTCTATGGCGAGTCCAAGATTCGAACCATTGACGTCATTTTTCAAATGCGTATAAAATCGCTTCCAGATGAGCTAGAAAGCTAATATTTGAATAGAATATAAGTCTCTAGGATTTCTTTAGATTCTCAGAAGATGAACATCATTTGACATATGACGTCATGAGGTGGAAAGTAATTTCTAATTTCTACATGTTAACTTCTATATGTTGAAAACGTCTGAGCGCCTTGAAAATTAAATAACAAATGCTTCAGATAGAACATTTTGCATTTCAAAGATTTTCATTTGCATATGATGTGTTTTGACGCCAAACTTGTCATCGTCTTAAAATGTTTGTACGCTGTCTACAGCCATTATTTCTGGACCGATTTTCATCAAAATTTCACAGAATGTGTATGTTACGCTCTAGTTGTGCATCCCGGTGTCCGTTTTTCCAAATTCGAAAAGACAAAGGTTTTATGGCGAATCCAAGATTAGAACCATTGACATCAAATTTAAAAAAAATATGTATAAAATCACTTCCAGATGAGTTAGAAAGCTGATATTTGGACAGATTATAAGTCTCTTAGTGTCCCATATATTCTATGAAGATGAACGTCATTTGATGTCATAAGGTCAAAAAGTATATCTGATAACTACGCGTTTATATAAATATGTTATAAAGTTTCCAGGACCATAAAAATTAAATGGCTTATACATTAATCCACAAGCTTTTGTATGCATGGTATTTCATATTAATATGACATCATATAATATCAGATTTGACGTCGGTACGCGGTAAACAGCCATTATTTCTGGACCGATTTTCATCAAAATTTCAGAGAATACATATGTAATGCCCCAGTTGTGTATCCCGATGTCCGGTTTTCCAAATTCGAAAAGGCCATGGTTCTATGGCGAATCCAAGATTCGAACCATTGACAAAATTTCTAGAATGTATTTTTTAAATTTAAAAATCGCTTCCAATGATAAGAAACTGATATTTGGACTGAATATTAGTCTCAAAGATTTCTTTCTATTCTGTTAGGACGAATGTCATTTGATGTCATATGACGTCATAAAGTCAAAAAGAATTTCTGATATCTACGTGTTAATATCTATATATTGCAAAGGTCCCAGGGGCATTAACTGCATATATCTAAGATACTGAATATTTCATTTGACTGATTTTCTTATGCCTATGTCGTCATATGACATCAAACTTGACGTTGTCTACACAAGTTTGTACGCGGTCTACAGCCATTTTTTCAGGACGAATTTTCATCAAAATTTCACAGAATGTGTATGTTACGCTCTAGTTGTGCATCCCGGTGTCCGTTTTTCCAAATTCGAAAAGGCAAAGGTTTTATGGCTAATCTAAGATTTGAGGCAATGACTTATAAGTCTGCATGTCTTCCTTACATTCTGAGAAGATGAACGTCATATGACATATGACCTTTTCTGTTGAAATTAAATGGTTTTTAAGACCTGAAGGCCGAATTTTTGTTTGATTTGCATGATTCCTTCTGAAGGTGCAGCATTTGATCCTGTGGAACAATGTCACTTCCATTTTGAGAAAAATGTTAAATTCAATCATTACTTTTATACTACTCAAAGTTTGCTAAGCACCATCCGCTATTTTCCCATAGCGTTTCATGCTTAGACAAGCGACTTTCAAGGCATGCTACATTAAATTTTACAATAAAACAAATCTTGCTTTTATGCAGAAGTATTGTTTATGTACCAAACTTACTACCAGTTACAAAAAATAAGCCTTTCTGATCCTCAATACTGGGAATTAATCATAATTAGAAAGTGTGAAATTTTGAGAAAACACCTTAAAATTTAAAGTCAGCTAAATTCAGAACTTTGATCTTCAAATATTACTGTTTTCTAAATGGAATACTTTTAAGGATATTTGTGACGATGTTGGCCTGTTCATGGTCATTTTTTTCTGTATTGATCACAAGATTTAACTTCAATTTATAAAATGCCATTTCTTGCAAAAAACAAACTTTTGTGAATTTGCCAACTAATGACAGGAATTGGCTAAATCGTTGTAACTCATTTTTGAGTCTCTTTTCTATCATTTTGACAAAAACTATGCGTAAATATGATGGTCAGCTAACGCTTTCCTTTCAGGTACATAGCATTACATGAAGCATGTGTTTTCATGTGACTCTATGGGAAAATAGCCGGTGGTGCTTAGCAAACTTTGAGTAGTATATCTTGAAAACCTCTAAAGCTAGACCGAATTATGTGAAATTGAATTTAATTTTAATAAATTTTTTTTAAAAATGATTTTTAATTACTTTTGCCATATCCTCCAAGTTAACCGGTTTATTTTTCAAAGTTTATGGAAGTTATGGCCCTACAAAAACAAGTTAAAGGCAGGAATTTGATATCATTGTATTTTTTTCGCTTTTAGTGTTTGACAAATGTAGCAGAATTTAAGTCCTATCACTTGTATCAACGAATGAAATCTAGTTATTATTATCATCATTATTATTCCTTTTTTCCCAATCAAATCTAAGAGTTAATTTCAATATGTGGTCAGTATCTGAGCATCATGAAAATTTAATTGCCTCGACAAAAAAGTTCAAATTTTTAAAATCAATCATTTTTAATTTTCATTGACATCAAATGACATCAGAATTGACGTCAGCTTCAAAAGTTTGTTCGTGCTCTAGAGCCTTTATTTTTTGTCGTTTTATCTTTGATATTTTCACAGAAGATGTATGTTATGATGTAGATGTGCACCTTATCTTTCAAATTTTCAAATTCGAAAAATTTAAGAATTTATGACAAAACTGAGTTTCAAACAGTGGTCCTAAAACTAGTATCTAATATTACAAAGGCTACTGATGAGTAAGAAGCATGAAAATTGGACAGCATATTGGCCCAGAGTTCTACTTTCTTTACTCTGAAAGATTTCCTTTTAAGTTACGTGGTTATGACGTCATTTAAAGGACAAAATCCTATTTTTTCAAAGATTTCTCTCGCTCTGGCATCATACATTTTGAGGCAATTTCAATGAAATTGAAAAATGCAGAGATAAAAAAGTATCTTTTTATACATTCAATCATTTTCAATTTTCACTGATGTGATATGACGTCAGATTTGACGTCAGCTTCAAAAGTTTGTTCACGCTCTAGAGCCTTCAATTTTGGTCCGATTATCTTGATATTTTTACAGAATATGTATTTAAAGATATAGATGTGCACCTTAGCATTCAAATTTCCAAATTCAAAAAGATTAAGATTTCATGGCAATACCGAGTTTTGAACTTTGGTCCTAAAATCAAATTTAAATGTTACAATGTCCCCTGATGCGTTAGAAGCATGAAAATTGGACAGCATATTGGCATAGAGGTTTACATTCTATTTTCTGAATGATTTTCTCTAAAGTCACGTGGTTATGATGTCATCAAAAAGACTAAATGCATTTCTTTTTAGATATCTGTCGCTCTGGTATCATGAATTTTGAGTCAATTTTAATTAAATCTTTAGAATTGATAGAGTTAAAATTGAGTGATGCATACTGCAAGAAATGTTTGTTTTGTCACGTGGTTATGACGCCATGCATACTAAAGCAAGAATTATTTTTAAAAATCAGATAAAATCGCCAATTAGACCAATGAACTTAAATTTTAAAAAAATGTCGAAACTTAGTTCGTTCATAAGGTCTTGAAAATTTTAAGTGATTACGTCATCAAAAATGGCAGTTATTCATGTTTGATGGAATGCCTACTTGAAAATGTCAAAACAAACCTGTTCGCATCCTCAAAGATATTTTTTTTTCTGGATTAATAAAACGTTAGAATGGATATGTCCTTGCAAAAAAGATATTTTTCTTTAGTCACTTGACTTTGACGTCGTTGAAATATAAACATCATTCGTTTCAATTTGTATCCGCGCTCCAGTGTCATGAGTATTGATGCCAATCTTAAGCATTCCTTAAGGAATTTATGTTGTGTCACTTGTTTATGACAACAGTGATTTGTAATATATTAAACAGATCATAAGATTGGATATATTTACTTTAAATAAGTAATATTGCCGTACCTTAACATGCGCAAATAGTCCAGAAAACTTAAAGTGATTACGTTATCAAAACTTTTTCGTAAAGGGCTAAATGATGAAAATCTATTAATTTGAAGAAAGAAATGAAAGCGGTCATTGGGTTGGTTGAGCAAGATCCGATTTTTTTTTTTTTGCAGGAAAGAATGCCTGCGTTTTATACTGAATTGTGATACTTTTTTTGAGTAAATGAGTCACATTTACGATGAATTAGTATAATTATACTAGAGCCAGAAAACCTATACGGAAAACTAATTGCATTTGCTATCACGTTTTTCCGCAAACCTGAAGAAAATGACAAATATATGTATATCTACTTATCGATTTTTCATGTTTTCTAAAGTTTTAACGGTTTCTTTTTCTAAATCTGTAAATCTCAATCAATTTAAAGGTTGAACATCATGGATTTCAAAATATTTTTTGTTGTTTCTTACATTATTATGCATCATTATTCCATTTCTTTGTTTTAACTTATCTTATATATTCAATACCTTTGAAATAAGCAAACGGAAAGCCACTTCATTTGTATCTTAAACAAACAACTTCTAGTCCATGTGTCTGTATTTATTGACAGTATTCTGTGCTGTAAATGCAAAATTTACTCACCTGGTCACATATGAGATCCCATTTTTTCTCATCATCGTAACTTTTCAAAACTTTGGCTTTATCTGGCGGAAGGTCCATGGAAGTCTGAAGAAAATTATTATTATCTTAAAACTGTGCAACCCAATAACAAGAGGGCCATAATGGCCCTGAAGTCGCTCACCTGAGAAACACTGCCTTCATTGCCTGCATTGCTGAATAAATGAAGAAGTGTAACAAGATATGTGTCCACCCGTCGCATTTTCCAAAACAAAGGCAAACACTCAAGAGCGCAAGTCATGTCCTGATTAATATATCCATGAAGTTTAAAGTCTATAGCAAAAACCCAAATCTATATGCCTCACTTTTTGGTAGGGAGAATAAAAATACTCAGGTGCACAAGTTCATATCCTGAATATATTCATGAAGTTTCAAGTCTGTAGTATAAATACTTTCAGAGTTTCATACATCACAAGTATAAAATTAAATTTTTAAAAATTTTTCAAATACAAAGGCCCATAACTCTGTCAACTTAAACAACAGTTCGATAAATATACCCAGGTGCACAAGTTCATGTCCTGATAAATGTATCCATTAAGTTTTAAGTCTGTAGTACAAGAACTTTCAGAGTAACGTGCGCCAAAATACACAGAGAATAAAGGCGACATTCCCCCCTGCCTTGAATATATATTTTTCCCCTATTTTTTTTTCATTTTCCCCCTCCATAATAAGTTGACATACCACATTGTGTGCATGGACTCATTGTTGTAGTTAAATGTTATATTCTTAATAAAACAGTGCAAACATTTATATCATTGTTCTTATGATTCTTTTATGCAATAAAACTTCATTAAATAAGAGTAAAATACAACAAAATGCCTACATTATACATTATACATTGTAGAAAAATTCCCCTCTAAGCTCTTTTGCTGCAATTCAACCCCCCCCCCCCCCCCCCACTCCCTATGGGACTGGATCCCTTTCCCCCTAAAGTGAAAAAAAACATTGATCACAAGCATATTATTAAAATTCCATATTTTTCAACAAAAAAAAGGCCCATTACTCTGTCAACTTCAACGACGGTTTGATAAAATTACCCATGTGTGCAAGCTCATGTCCTGATTAATATATCCATGAATTTTCAAGTCTGAAGTACAAATACTCTTGGAGTTAAGCATGTCACAAAGTTATGCGATGGATGGACAAAGGCAAATCTATATCCCCTCCCCCCATTTTTGGTGGGGGCATAACAAAACATTCAGCACAGATGTTTTATTTGGTATGGTATTTTAGGTACAGGTATTTACAATCTTCACTATAGTTTTTACTTCCCTTGATAACGTAGTATGACGCTACAGGAGAATGGCATTCTTTTTGTGTTGATGATATGTATAAAATTGAATATATATGTACAGTCAACCCTTGTTACACCGGCAGTGTTCGTAAATCTCAATTATGCCGGTGTATCGAATTTACTGGTGTAATGAGCGAATCCTATTTTCCTATTTACACATCCCACCCACTTAACCGTAATGTTGATTTCGGTAAAAGGAGATTTTATATATAATAAATGTTAAGGCTAATATAACTTTTATGATGCATATGAATTAATTTTACATGTATTTCATGTATCATGTGTATGAGTGTGTGTGTGTGTGATTTGTAAATAAACTTTGTTTTACCTGTAAAATTATACACGTATTCATGCTTTACCCTACTTTGTAAATATGTAGACACTACATGTATATACAACTTCCGGTTAGGTATAATTGCTTTATGAACATACTTATATCGTAAAGGGAAAAGACAGAATAAACAACAAACACCAATGGTAGGTTAATAATTAGATATGTTTGTTTTTTTCAACAGAATTTTACACTTATTTCTCTATGCCTCTGTCTTTCTTGTAGAGTGCTATCTCGCATTTTTCTGCCTGCGATAGTTTCGTACGCTGCCGTTTTTCGTTGAGGTTCCATTATTTTAGTATAGAAATTACAGTTTATTTTCTTTTATGTGATTTCTTTAACTTTTTTTTATTGGAATGAAAGTCAGGATACAAGTAAGGATATAAAAACGTAACAATAATTATCAACAATTATAAATAGCATTTATTGATTGGATATCTTTAACTCTCACGCATCAAGAAATTATCTCTTCATTTTCCCATTGGTAGGTACAGTTAACTATTGTTGAAAATCATTACAAACTGACAACACGTTGATTGAAACTCGACTAAATTGGTAATCAAAGGCATGTTGAAAGCCATGTAATAAACAAAACAAAATGATCACCTCATTAATTGATAACACTTATCGATATCATCTGCAAACAATGCAGCTATAGGTTTGATCAAAAGTATGTTTTTTATCCATGTTAAAACAAACAAAAACTGACTACCACACCTATTTAAATCCCTAACAACGGTTATCTATCTAATTAAAGGCAAGTTGTTCACACGTCTACTGGAGTGGCTTCCCATTTTTTACTCTCTCAAACAATGAAATCCTCCACTAAGAAATGCGGCACATGTAAACAAATGTTCAGCTGTGATCACCCGTGTAAAGACCGTGTCAAATTGCAAATTAACAACGGCATACACAATAAACAGGTAGTGTACCAGCAGGGGACTAGATTAACGCCTTTGGCGAAAATTTGCAATGATCAAAAGCCATCCGTAAGGCTGTCGCTATAATGAAAAGTGATTATACAATGAAACGGAGATTCGTCTGCCGAAAATTGCTGCCGGTACCGGAAGCCGAATTTGCCGTTGTAAAGGGAGAAATCCGTTACATGACTTTTATTGCCAGATTCCGAATTTGCCGTTGTATCGAATGCCCTAAATGTTTGGTTAAAACAAACTGGGATGCATATAGGGCAGGGATCGAAAACATTTTTTAGAGCCACTCGTCTTGCAGGACGAGTAGCTGCTAAATTCTACTCATCCTACAAGTTATGCAACTCGTCCTGCATTTCATGCATGATTTTCAAGATTAACTATGCAGCTTAAATTCATATATAAATCTGATAAATCTTAAATAACTGAATTAATAACATTTACCAGTCTTCAACATATGATGATCTACTTCTGAAACTTGTATAAAAAGTCTCGCTCTAGACGCCGTAAAACGTGTTTGCTGTAATTTTGACATAAATTCATGGATTTAAATGAAATGCCTATGCTTTTTAGAAATATTTTCTTTTCTTTTTCTTTACTCTCTGAATCTTTGCCGCGCTTCAAATATTTAAACATTGCAGTCTTCTCCATTTTCAAAATTCAACAGACGACAATGGTTTGTTCGACTGAAACTCAGGACAGGTGTTCTTGCATGTTTTTGTTTTCAATATTATAGTTTATTTTTCAATCAGATTAAATAGCATTAAGATTCAAAATATTAAAATAAAGTTTGATGATTATGATATTAGAAAAAAATAATCACACACAAAAAACTCATGACAATAAGCTCTGTATGCATTGTTCAATTGGACGCATAAGCAAATTGAGTGCATCCATCAGTGATTTATACAGTGCCCATTTTACACATAACCCAAAACACCGGCTTTGTTTCTGGTTTTTCTTCGATAAATGTAAACACATTGACTATTCTCATTCTAGTGGTCTTCTACTTCTGCCGCACATTCTACTCGTAAATACGAGCGGACAAGTGGAATTTTCGATCCCTGTTGGGCCTGGGGCCGTAAATTAGACATGTAGGATACGGCCATACCGTAAAATGCCATGAATAGTGCGCGGCTCAAAACCTTGGGAAAAAAGTATTTTCCCTTCTATAATGTGCATATCTTTTTCATACGACAAGGAGGCAGCCATCTTGTTTACTCGCTGTTCAATTGCACAACAGGTAGAAATGTTCTACTGCTTCCGCAAGTCAGGTGTAATGCAGCGATTATTTTCACACCTTAAGTATCCACATGCATTTGCTTTGTTACCATGTTAAAAGCAGATAGTTTGAGTAATAATCTAAAACTACAAACACCTTCTTGTTTGTTTTTCGCAAGTCTCTTAACAAAAATGGTCACCGGGTTACTCGTTTACCGGAATCCCCCTATTTACCGGAATCTACCGGAATCCACTAAGATTTTACCGCAATCCCCCTTATTTATCTTGTATTATGTTATTGTTTTATATGTTTTTATTAAAATTAACAAACTTAAATACGATACTAGTAATGAAATTAATTTAATACATTTTTATCTGTTTTTAAATGACATTTGACGTAGGCCTATGTTGTTGTTTACTGTACGAAATCAACTAAGCTATTTATAGAGCGGAAGATTCGGACCTGGTAACATTTCACGGTTAATATTATTGTTTTATCTTCTTAAACTTAAATGTTGTATCATTTTTTCGTCTTATAATTGCCTATGGTTGATACGGATAGCTTTTAAATATGTTAAGTTTACCGAATAAAATTGCAGAATCTCTTCACCGTGTATTATCCAGTATCAACCTAAAAGCCAGGTAAAATGTTTTTTTCCTTGTTTGTTGTTTCGCTAGAATCTGCATTGAATTTTCTCTCTCTCTCTTTATTCCCCCCCCCCTCTCTCTTTCTCTCTCATATGGTTATGAAAAATGATGTTTTCATTAGTAGATATATAACTGGCGCGATTTAATAATACCCATATATAATATAAAACATTTAGTACGGTTCCATAAACTTACAAACGCAAGATTTTTTTATATTTGATATTATACATACATGCACACCTGGGGTGATTGGCATGACCATTGTGGCATGTGCTGTGTCAACTTCCATACAGGTGATAATCAAATTACCTAAGGCGTGCCGCAAGGTGAAATACTGTACATGCGTCAACTGTCACGCGGCACACTTTGATCAGTTACTCCATAGAGGCGCCGCGTGGCACTATTGAAGATACTGATAATTTACTATGATTCACTAAAACATCAATATTTTTACATCAAATCTGTTCATTAAATATGACAGTTATAATAAAACACTTTTGATATAGCTTTTGTCTGCATTTCGACTGTCACGTTAGGCCTACTATATACGATTTTATTTATACTGAGGTAGACCGGAATCGACATCGTAAGTTATGAAACGAGGCTCTGAAGCATGTTATGTTTACCAATTAAACGAGTAATTGGAAATTTAAAACCCAAACGGAATAACAACAAAACACAAAATGGGCGGATATATATATATTTTCATGAACAAGATCATTTAACCGTAATAACATTAACAACAGTAGCAGTGCATGTCATACGTCGTTGTACAGTGAGTTTCTGTGACGGCTGATATGTTCAATGCTCAACCTGTTAACAATGCATGCATAAATATGAAAACTTTACCCTTCGAATTATTTCATTTAGGCTAAGCTTTTCATTGTTCCATACCTACTTAAGGTCTTTGATAAAATATTTCAGTCCGGAGAGTATCCCGATCTTTATTCTTAATGACAACCAGTTAGGTTTAGACTGGAGACCGTGCTAGAGACCGTCTTTTAATATAGAAATTTATATGTATGATATTCTGCACCACTGATTATAACATATCCATGAATCAATGTCAACGTTAGCAGTTGAAGGAGTAAGGGTGGAGTTTATTATTTCCTAAATGTTGTTGAGGAATGTACAGTACATTGTGTGTGTGTGTGTGTGTGTGTGTGTGTGTGTGTGTGTGTGTGTGTTACAGCAGGTGCTAATTGATAGCTGTCGAGGAACAGTTTGATTAACTCAGTTTAACATAAAAAGAACCACATAATTACGTTTCTTTACCTCAAATTCGTAATTTTGTTTAAAATTTAATTACAATTTAAGAAATAGACCAATATTGTCTGCTATAAAGCCTCGTACTCAAACTTACGCTGTCGATTTCGTGAGACGTGATTCTATGTTGATGCCACATATTCCACTTAACAATAAATCGGCCATGTTGTATAATGTTACGATCAGTTTACTTAACTTTTATAAAGCTCTGCATACCAACCAATGAAAACTAGAACTGTCGCCTAAGGGCTTACTAATACCCGCCCGCAAGTGTTTTTTGTCAAACATGGCTTTGGAGCATGAAATCAGAATTCTTGTATGCAACACTCCATCTTAATATACAGAGGACATATGTGCCAACTACCTAGAAATCTAGTTATCCTATGTTTTACATACATATGGGTATATGTATGTCTATGGATAAATATCATTAAGATTCACTGAAATCTATCAATGGAAGAAAATTGTAAAACAAATACCATCAAAGGGACATATCTTTAAAACAGGGGGGAGGGGGGGGGGGGGGGGGGGGGGGGGTAACCCAATGTTATATAGAAAAAGCGCTACTACAATGTCTAAGGTTGAATGACAGCAAGTTTCATTGAAATCCCTCCAGTAGTTTAGGAGGAGTAGTCTGCAGAAAATTGTAAAGCAAAAATCATCAAAGGGGCATAACTATAAACAAGAGGGCCATGATGGCCCTGGATCGCTCACCTGAGTACCCTTGCTACAACTGATTACAAGGTTTTTAAACAGACAAGAATTCTGATATAACTCAATCTTAAACATTTTAGCCCTGACAATACTACACACCAAATATATAAGCACTGGGCCTTATGGTTTCAGAGGAGAAACTTAGTGCGGGGTCATTTATCTCCAAAGGGCCACCATTTTGAAAATCTTGATAATGAACCATTAGATGATGCTACAACCAAATATCTAAGCTCTAGGCCTAATGGATTCATAGAAGAAGATTTTTAAAGATTTTCCTATATAACTCTATGTTAAACAAGTGACCCCTGGTGCGGGGGCATTTATCACCATAGGGTCATGTTTGTACAATCTTGGTAATAAACCATAAGATGATGCTTCATACCAAATATCTAATTTCTAGGCCTTATGGATTCATAGAAGAAGATTTTTAAAGATTTTCCTATATAACTCTATGTAAAACAAGTGACCCCTGGTGCGGGGTCATTTATCATCGTAGGGCTATGATTTGTACAATCTTGGTAATGAACCATAAGATGATGCTACATACCAAATATCTAAGCTCTAGGCCTAATGGATTCATAGAAGAAGATTTTTAAAGATTTTCCTATATAACTCTATGTAAAACAAGTGACCCCTGGTGCGGGGTCATTTATCATCGTAGGGCTATGATTTGTACAATCTTGGTAATGGCCCATAAGATGATGCTACATACCAAATATCTAACTCTAGGCCTATGGATTCATAGAAGAAGATTTTGTGCGGGGTCATTTATCACCATAGGGTCATGATTTGTACAATCTTGGTAATGAACCATAAGATGATGCTTCATACCAAATATCTAATCTCTAGGCCTTATGGATTCATAGAAGAAGATTTTTAAACATTTACCTATATAACTCTATGTAAAACAAGTGACCCATGGTGCGGGGGCATTTATCACCGTAGGGCTATGATTTGAACAATCTTGGTAATGAACCATTAGATGATGCTACATACCAAATATCTAAGCTCTAGGCCTTATGGATTCATAGAAGAAGATTTTTAAAGATTTTCCTATATAACTCTATGTAAAACAAGTGACCCATGGTGCGGGGTCATTTATCACCGTAGGCTATGATTTGTACAATCTTGGTAATGGCCCATAAGATGATGCTACATACCAAATATCTAAGCCTAGGCCTTGCAGTTTTGCAGAAGAAGATTTTCAAAGTTTGCATTTTTAAAATCTATTTTTAGCTCCTGTGACCTACTTTTTTAACCAATCTGAATAATTTGTACAACTTTGATAGAGGGCATCATAAGGATGATTCCTGTGAAGTTTGGTCAAATCCCTTCAGCGGTTCATGAGGAGATGTTGTTTTAAAGCAAATTGTTGACGACGGACGCACGCACGCACGGACGACGGACGACGGACAAAAGGCGATCCACAATAGCTCACCATGAGCACGTTGTGCTCAGGTGAGCTAAAAAGGGAGGTAATCCAATGGGAGGAGTAGTCTGCAGAAAATTGTAAAGCAAAAATCATCAAAGGGGCATAACTATAATAAAGGGAGGTAATCCAATGTTATATAACTAACACATGCTTCTACAATGTCTAAGGATGAATGGCAGCAAGTTTCATCAAAATCCTTCCAGTAGTTTAGGCGAAGTAGTCCGCAGAAGTTTGTAATGCAAAAATCATCAAAGGGCATAACTTGGAAAATAGGGGAGGTAACCAAATGATATATAGATAACGCGCTTATACAATGTCTAAGGATCACTGCCAGCAAGTTTCATCAAAATCCTTCCAGTAGTTTAGAAGGAGTAGTCCGCAGAAGTTTGTAATGCAAAAATCATCAAAGGGGCATAACTTGGTAAATAGGGGAGGTAACTCAATGCTATATAGATGTCTAAGGATCATTGCCAGTAAGTTTCATCAAAATCCTTCCAGTAGTTTTAGAAGGAGTAGTCCGCAGAAGTTTGTAATGCAAAAATCATCAAAGGGGCATAACTTGGTAAATAGGGGAGGTAACTCAATGCTATATAGATAACGCGCTGCTACAATGTCTAAGGTCATTGACAGCAAGTATCATTAAAATCCTTCCAGTAGTTAGGCGGAGTAGTCCGCAGAAGTTTGTAATGCAAAAATCATCAAAGGGGCATAACTTGGTGAATATGGGGAGGTAACTCAATGCTATATAGATAACGCGCTGCTACAATGTCTAAGGATCATTGACAGCAAGTATCATTAAAATCCTTCCAGTAGTTTAGGCGGAGTAGTCCGCAGAAGTTTGTAATGCAAAAATCATCAAAGGGGGATAAATTGGTAAATAGGGGAGGTAACCAAATGAATATAGATAACGCGCTTATACAATGTCTAAGGATACATTGCCAGCAAGTTTCAACAAAATCCTTCCAGTATTTTAGAAGGAGTAGTCCGCAGAAGTTTGTAATGCAAAAATCATCAAAGGGGCATAACTTGGTAAAATAGGGGAGGTAACTCAATGCTATATAGATAACGCGCTGCTACAATGTCTAAGGATCATTGACAGCAAGTATCATTAAAATCCTTCCAGTAGCTTAGGCGGAGTAGTCCGCAGAAGTTTGTAATGCAAAAATCATCAAAGGGGCATAACTTGGTAAATAGGGGAGTAACTCAATGCTATATAGATAACGCGCTAATACAATGTCTAAGGATCATTGCCAGCAAGTTTCATCAAAATCTTCCAGAAGTTTAGGAGGAGTAGTCCGCAGAATTTTGTGTCTACAGACGGACGGACGGACAGACGGACGGACGTACCAACATTTAATATTTAAGTCTAACCCTAACCCTTAAACCTTCCCTGGGCCAAAGTCCGTAAAGCAAAAATAGCTCCTAAAATGGCAAAAATAGCTCCTAAAATAAATTTTAAGAGGTTTTGTTCTTTTTTCAACTACAAAATGAAGCTCATAACTCTTGTATGTTGGCTCGGACAGACGCACGGACAGACGGACGGACGGACGGACAACCTGATTCCAGTATACCCCCCCCTAACTTCGTTGCGGGGGGGTATAACTAAGAGATGAAAAGAGTATGACATTTTTTATTAGTATTATTACGAAGATCAGAAGAAATAGTCATTCAAAACCACGAGGATGACTTCATGCCGGAATCCACTTCGTCGGTACCGCTAAGTCAAATACGCCAAATGTCTAATAGGAAAAGAACAAAAATGCTAAATGCAGTTGGCTTTTATGTGATCACATTTTCGTAGGCACTTTCAATAACATAGGTCAAAATATGCTTTATTTGGCATGAAAATAAGGTGGATTCTGGTAAAATCTAAGTGGATTCCAGTAGATTCCGGTAAATAGGGGGTTTTCCAGTAAAAAAGTAACTGATGGTCACCTGACAACAATGGTCCATAAAGATTCCTCCCATGCATTTTTTTTTCTTAAGATTTACTGTAAACAACAGTCAATTGCCTATAGCAGTCAACAGTCAGTAAATATAAATATCCCCGTTGCGCTGTAGCCCCTCAAACAACAGTCATAGCAGTGCTCAAGCTAGGCCAAAATGGCAGGGCGCCGCACCCTGCTGCCTTTGATATGCGCCCTGTTGCCTTTGATCTCCACCCTGCCCCTTTCAGGGGTTTACTTAAGGATTTGACTTTCACTTGCCCAGGGGGCAAGTTGCTTTGAACATCTACTTAGACCCCAGTGAAAATCAGGTTGCCCGATCTTTAAGTCAATTGGTGTTTGTTAATGTTAAAACTAAATATGTGTAATATTAAGGTGAATTTTAGTTTATATGTATCAAACACAATTTGCAAGCATTTCACCCTTGATATACTGTAAAAAAACAAGAGGGCCATGATGGCCCCTGGATCGCTCACCTGAGTACCATTGCTACAACTGATTACAAGGTTTTTTAAAAAGACAAGAATTCTGATATATAACTCAATCTTAAACATTTTAGCCCTGACAATACTACACACCAAATATATAAGCACTGGGCCTTATGGTGGGGTCATTTATCTCCAAAGGGCCACCATTTTAAAAAGCTTGATAATGAACCATTAGATGATGCCCACATACCAAATATCTAAGCTCTAGGCCTAATGGATTCATAGAAGAAGATTTTTAAAGATTTTCCTATATAACTCTATGTTAAACAAGTGACCCCAGGTGCGGGGGCATTTATCACCATAGGGTCATGTTTGTTACAATCTTGGTAAAAAACCATAAGATGATGCTTCATACCAAAATCTAATCTCTAGGCCTTATGGATTCATAGAAGAAGATTTTTAAAGATTTTTCCTATATAACTCTATGTAAAACAAGTGACCCATGGTGCGGGGTCATTTAAACACCATAGGGCTATGATTTGTACAATCTTGGTAATGAACCATAAGATGATGCTACATACCAAAATTTTAAGTCTAGGCCTAATGGATTCATAGAAGAAGATTTTTAAACATTTTCCTATATAACTCTATGTAAAACAAGTGACCACTGGTGCGGGGGCATTTATCCCCCGTGGGGTATGAATTTGTACAATCTTGGTAATGAACCATAAGAATGATGCTACATACCAAATATCTAATCTCTAGGCCTTATGGATTCATAGAAGAAGATTTTTAAAGTTTTTCCTATATAAATCTATGTTAAACAAGTGACCCCTGGTGCGGGGGCATTTATCACCATAGGGCTATGATTTGAACATCTTGGTAATGAACCATAAGATGATGCTACATACCAAATATCTAAGCTCTAGGCCTAATGGATTCATAGAAGAAGATTTTTAAAGTTTTCCTATATAACTCTATGTAAAACAAGTGACCCATGGTGCGGGGTCATTTATCACCATTGGGTCATGATTTTGTACAATCTTGGTAATGAACCATAAGATGATGCTTCATACCAAATATCTAATCTCTAGGCCTTATGGATTCAATAGAAGAAGATTTTTAAACATTTTCCTATAAAACTCTATGTAAAACAAGTGACCCCTGGTGCGGGGGGGCATTTATCACCGGTAGGGCTATGATTTGTACAATCTTGGTAATGAACCATTAGATGATGCTACATACCAAATATCTAAGCTCTAGGCCTAATGGATTCATAGAAGAAGATTTTTAAAGATTTTTCCTATATAACTCTATGTAAAACAAGTGACCCATGGTGCGGGGTCATTTATCACCATAGGGTCATGATTTGTACAATTTGGTAATGAACCATAAGATGATGCTTCATACCAAATATCTAATCTCTAGGCCCTTATGGATTCATAGAAGAAGATTTTTAAACATTTTCCTATAAAACTCTATGTAAAACAAAGTGACCCCTGGTGCGGGGGCATTTATCACCGTAGGGCTATGATTTGTACAATCTTGGTAATGAACCATAAGATGATGCTACATACCAAATATCTAAGCTCTAGGCTAATGGATTCATAGAAGAAGATTTATAAGATTTTCCTATATAACTCTATGTAAAACAAGTGAACCCTGGTGCGGGGTCATTTATCACCGTAGGGCTATGATTTGTACAATCTTGGTAATGGCCCATAAGATGATGCTACATACCAAATATCTAAGCTCTAGCCTTGCAGTTTTGCAGAAAAATTTTCAAAGTTTGCATTTTTAAAATCTATTTTTAGCTCCTGTGACCTACTTTTTTAACCAATCTGAATAATTTGTACAACTTTGATAGAGGGCATCATAAGGATGATTCCTGTGAAGTTTGGTCAAAATCCCTTCAGCGGTTCATGAGGAGATGTTGTTTAAAGCAAATTGTTGACGACGGACGCACGCACGCACGGACGAGGGAAACGACGGACAAAAGGCGATCAAAAATAGCTCACCATGAGCACGTTTGTGCTCAGGTGAGCTAATAAAAAAACTGAAAGATTTCTTTTACATAAATAAACTTGCCCGCCGGGCTATCTTCTTTGAAAAATCACTTGCCTGCAGTGATTTTAACCCGGTGTAACAGCCCAGATTTTCCCCCCAGTCAGTTTTTTCCCCAACCAGTTTAGTTTTATCCCCCCTCTTTTTTTAAATTTTTTTAAGGTTTCTGAGGGGGAAATTCTGGACTAGTCAGTTTTTTCCCCCTGTCATGTTGATTGTGCGTGATGGTGGGGAAATTCTGGCCGAGTCAGTTTTTTCCCCCCTGTCATTTAGATTGTTTTGATGGTGGGAAAGTCTTGACCAGTCAGTTTTTTCCCCCTTGTCATGTAGATGGAGCATGAAGTCAGGAAAATTCTTGACCAGTCAGTTTTTTCCCCTCTATCCAATATATTGTGCGTGATGGTGGGGATATTCTGGCCTAGTCAGTTTTTTCCCCCCTGTCATTTACATTGTATTGATGGTGGGGAAATTCTGGACCAGTCAGTTTTTTCCCCCCTATCCAATATATTGTGCGTGATGGTGGGGAAATTCTGGCCTAGTCAGTTTTTTCCCCCCTGTCATTTACATTGTATTGATGGTGGGGAAATTCTGGACCAGTCAGTTTTTTCCCCCCTATCCAATATATTGTGCGTGATGGTGGGGAAATTCTGGCCTAGTCAGTTTTTCCCCCCCCCCCCCTGTCATTTACATTGGATTGATGGGTGGGGAAATTCTGGACCAGTCAGTTTTTTTCCCCCGCTATCCAATATATTGTGCATGATGGGTGGGGGGAAAATTTTGGCCTAGTCAGTTTCCCCCCCCCCCCCCTGTCATTTACATTGTATTGATGTTGGGGAAATTTCAGGACCAGTCAGTTTTTTCCCCCCTATCCTTATATTGTGCGAGATGGTGGGGAAATTCTGGCCTAGTCAGTTTTTTCCCCCCTGTCATTTAGATTGTTCGTGATGGTGGGGAAATTCTGGACCAGTCAGTTTTTTCCCCCCCTTATCCAATATATTGGGCTGTGAGGGTAGGGAAACTCTAGCCTAGTCAGTTTTTTCCCCCCAGTCATTTACATTGTATTGATGGTGTGGAAATTCTTGACCAGTCGTTTTTCCCCCCTATCCAATATATTGTCCCTGATGGTGGGGAAACTCTAGCCTAGTCAGTTTTTTCCCCCCTGTCATTTAGATTGAATTGATGGTGGGGAAATTCTGGACCAGTCAGTTTTTCCCCCCTATCCTATAGATTGTATTGATGGTGGGGAAATTTCTGGCCGAGTCATTTTTTTCCCCCCTGTCATTTAGATTGTTCTTGATGGTGGGAAAGCTTGACCAGTTTAGTTTTTCCCCGTCATGTAGATTGAGCATGAAGTCAGGAAAAATTTTGGCTAGTAGTTTTTTTCCTCCCTGTATTTAGATTGTTCTTGATGGTGGGAAAGTTTTTCCCCCTGTCCCTGTAGATTGAGCATGAAGTCAGGAAAATTCTGGCATAGTCATTTTTTCCCCCCCTGTTGTTTAGATTGTATTGATGGTGGGGAAATTCTGGACCAGTCAGTTTTTTTTCCCCCCTATCCGATATATTGAATAGGGGGGAAAGAATTCCCCACATCAGACAATATATTGATAGGGGGGAAAAAACTGACTGGTCCAGAATTTTCCTGACTTCATGCTCAATCTACATGACAGGGGGGAAAAAACTGACTAGGCCAGAATTTCCCCACCATCAAGCACAATATATTGGATAGGGGGGAAAAAACTGACTGGTCCAGAATTTCCCCACCATCAATACAATGTAAATGACAGGGGGGAAAAAACTGACTAGGCCAGAATTTCCCCACCATCAAGCACAATTATAGGATAGGGGGGAAAAAACTGACTGGTCCAGAATTTCCCCACCATCAATACAATGTAAATGACAGGGGGGAAAAAACTGACTAGGCCAGAATATCCCCACCATCATGCACAATATATTGGATAGGGGGGAAAAAACTGACTGGTCCAGAATTTTCCTGACTTCATGCTCAATCTACATGACGGGGGAAAATTTTCCTGACTTTCATGCTCAATCTACATGACGGGGGAAAAAACTGACTGGTCCAGAATTTCCCACCATCACGCACAATACATGTATATTGGATAGGGGGGAAAAAACTGACTAGGCCGAATTTCTCCACCATCACGAACAATAAAATAGGATAGGGGAGGAAAAACTGACTAGGCCAGAATTTCCCCACCTCAGAAACCTTAAAAAATTAAAACAAGAGGGCCATGATGGCCCTGAATCGCTCACCTGAGTACCATTGCTTCAACTGATGTCAAGGTTTTTAAACAGACAAGGATTCTGATATAACTTAATCTAAAACATTTTACCCCTGACAATACTACACACCAAATACCTAAGCAATGGGCCATATGGTTTCAGAGAAGACTTAGGCGCAGGGTCATTTATCAACCTTAGGGCCAAGACTTTGAAAATCTTTGTAATGAACCATTAGATGCTACTACATACCAAAAATCTTAGCTCTAGGCCTTATTGATTCATAGAAGAAGATTTTTTAAGATTTTCCTATTTAACTCTATGTAAAAAAGTGACCCTGGTGTGGGGTCATTTATCACCTTGGGCTATGATTTGTACAATCTTGGTAGTGGCCCATAAGATGATGCTACATACCAAATATCTAAGCTCTAGGCCTATGGATTCATAGAAGAAGATTTTTAAGATTTTCCTATATAACTCTGTGTAAAACAAGTGACCCCTGGTGCGGGGTAAATTATCACCATAGGGCAAATGATTTGTACAATCTTGGTAGGGGCCCCATAAGATGATGCTTCATACCAAATATCTAAGCATTCATGGAAGAAGATTTTTTAAGATTTTCCTATAAAAACTCTTTGTAAAACAAGTGCCCCCCTGGTGCGGGTCATTTATCACCATAGGGCTATGATTTTGTACAATCTTGGTAGGGCCCATAAGATGATGCTACATACCAAATATCTAAGCTCTAGGCCTTATGGATTCATAGAAAGAAGATTTTTTAAGTTTTTTCCTATATAACTCTATGTAAAAAAGTGACCCCTGGTGCGGGGTCATTTTTTCACCTTTAGGGCTATGATTTGTACAATCTTGGTAGTGGCCCATAAGATGATGCTTCATACCAAATATCTAAGCATTCATGGAAGAAGATTTTTAAAGATTTTCCTATATAACTCTTTGTAAAACAAGTGACCCCTGGTGCGGGGTCATTTATCACCATAGGGCATGATTTGTACAACTTGGTAGTGGCCCATAAAAATGATGCTACATACCAAATATCTAAGCTCTAGGCCTTATGGATTCATAGAAGAAGATTTTTTAAGATTTTCCTATAAAAACTCTATGTAAAACAAGTGACCCCTGGTGCGGGGTCATTTATCACCATAGGCAAATGATTTTTACAATCTTGGTAGTGGCCCATAAGATGATGCTTCATACCAAATATCTAAGCTCTAGGCCTTATGCATTCATGGAAGAAAATTTTTTAGATTTTCCTATATAACTCTATGTAAAACAAGTGACCCTGGTGCGGGGTCATTTATCACCATAGGGTATGATTTGTACAATCTTGGTGTGGCCCATAAGATGATGCTACATACCAAAAATCAAAAGGTTAGGCCTTGTGGTTTCGGAGAAGAAGATTTTTTCAATTTTCATTTTTAAAATCTATTTTTAGCTCCTGTGACCTAATTATGCAATGGACCAGAACCATTTATACAACTTTAGTAGAGCTTCATCCAAGGAACATTCCTGCAAAATATTTTTCAAATTGGCCAAGCCGTTTAGGAGGAGATGTTGTTTGAAGCAATTGTTGACGCCGGACGCACGGACGCACGGACGCACGCACGCACGCACGGACGACGGACGACGGACGCCGGACAAAAGGCGATCAGAAAAGCTCACCTTGAGCACGTTGTGCTCATGTGAGCTAAAAAGAGGGGGGAAAAAACTGACTGGGTGGGGAAAAACCTGACTAGTCAGTTTCTTCCCCGGGGAAAAACTTGACCAGTCAGTTTCTTCCCCGGGGAAAAACCTGACCAGTCAGTTTCTTCCCCGGGGAAAAACCTGACCAGTCAGTTTTTTCCCCGGGGAAGAAACTGACTGGGGAAAAACCTGACTGTTACACCGGCACGGGCAAGTGGGCGTCCACTTAAGAAAACCCCTGCCTTTCAGACAGTGCGGTGCTTTGCCTTTGTCAGTAAAAGTTTCACCCCATACTGTTTTAACCAAGCCCCAACTCTCGGCGTCCTTTTATTTTGCCGACAAACCTTAGCGTGTGTGTGTAACACAGACGTAGTCACCCAATGTTCAAAGTCAGTGTCAATCAACCAGCACAATTAAGCCAAGATTAACAGTCGGCTATTCTAGTAATGAGTTTCAACATAATTATGTGCAGATATTTGGCAATAAAAAGTCAAATTTTAATTGCATTTATTACGAAGGTAAGCATTATTGTCTACTACCTGGGGAAAAATATAGTACGTTGTCATTATTCATCTAAACCGCGCATTCTGCCATATTTTGAATTCCAAGAAATGACGAAGTGGAAAACATGCCCTTGTCCAGCCATCTGATTAATAACAAACATTCTAAAGCTTATTTCCTCCAAAGCCTCAACTCAGTTTAGGCAAATCAGTGTCAACAATTCGAAAGTCTGATTAGTCTTTTGCAGACAGACAAAAACTTGACTGACAATAAATTCCATTTTTCCAAAAATATCAACCAATGAAATGGCCCAATAAAATTATGCTGAGAGAGGCGGATGATTGTCATAATATTTTTTATTATTAATGTTTAATTTAACTGTCTCTAAAGATTTATCATGTTAAAAGCATAAATTATAATAGTTGTATCTATGCTTACTTCCGATATGTTTGAAGAAAATCATTTAAGAAGCATGCACTGATAAATTTTGTTTACAGCCATCAAAGAATTAAAAAAAAATGTTTTAAAACATGAATGTTTGAAATAAGAAACAGTAAAAACAGATTTTACATCATTTTTTTAAATAAAGATTAAACTTACAATATTTATGATCGTAGGGTAAAGTGAAGTGGGTGGGGTAATGCACTGAGATAAGTTTGCATTATTTTTTTAAAGATTCTATTTTTTTTTTTTTCAATAAAAATATCAGATTTAAATTAAAAACTAGATGTGGGTGTTCCTCGGAACACTTGTGTCGCCTGCATTTAAGCATGTTTGATGAAGAATTGACTAGAAAATCGATCTTTTGACAAATTATTGATAAAGCATAATCTATTTTGTGAGGTACAAAATAACACACACACACACATTATATATATTATATTTTATTTTTTTTTTTTGGGGGGGGGGGGGGGGGGGGAATAAAATATTCAAACAGTGCAATATGTAATAATTTTCCCGAGCACTTTCGACTATACAGTCTTCATCAGAGGAGTGTCAGAATGACTATGAATTCAAAACATTAACTGTAAGAAAAATTATGACGTCATTAAGCACTTATGACGTTAATTATATATATGTTGCAAGTTTGTAGTCATCATTATCATTATTGAGTTATCATTCTTGTGTACTGCACTCAGACCAATGAGATCTATCTACTATAAATGTTTAAGGCAACACTTTACAAGTTATGCACCACACAAGAATTAAATCCAAAAAAATAAACAAAGGGAAATTACTCCAAAAAAAACAACAGTTATCATTCTTGCACAATGCACTCCATGAGATCTTTCCACCTGTGAGGTTTCAAAGTAATACCTCAAATACTTTTCGTGTTATGCTCCAGACAAAAATGAAGTCTGAGTATCAACAAAGGGCAATAACTCAAGGAAAAAGAGAAACAGAGTTATCATTCATGTGCACTGCACTCAGACCATTGAGATCTATGAAGTTTCAAGTATCAGCACCTAAATTTTTACTAAAAGGGAATAACTCAGAAAATAGAAAGTCAGAGTTATCATTCTTGTGCACTGCACTCCACCTCAATGTGATCTATCCATGTTTTAAGTTTCAAGGTGATACCTCAAATACTTTTTGAGTTATGGTCCGGACAAAAATAAAATCTCAGAATCAACAAAGGGTAATAACTCAGAAAATACGAAAGTCAGAGTTATCATTCTTGTGCACTGCACTCCACCTCAATGTGATCTATCCATGTTTTAAGTTTCAAGGTGATACCTCAAATACTTTTTGAGTTATGGTCCGGACAAAAATAAAATCTCAGAATCAACAAAGGGTAATAACTCAGAAAATACGAAAGTCAGAGTTATCATTCTTGTGCACTGCACTCCACCTCAATGTGATCTATCCATGTTTTAAGTTTCAAGGTGAAACCTCAAATACTTTTCGAGTTATGCTCCGGACAAGAAAGTGTGATGCCGACGACGCCGACGACGATGACGCCGATGACGACGGACAAAGTGATCCCTATGTGTCTGCCATGCTATGCAGGCGACACAAAAATGATATTTAGAGATTAGCATAAAAGTCATTCTAACTATTACTCAAATTCCTATATTTTTAATTTTCCAGTCAAAAAAAAAAAGGTTGGGACAAATAAAACAAACCTAATGAAAAATCTAATTAAAAAATAATTATGTTTATCCAAATGGAATTTCATTTTAAAGTTATTACAATTTTAATCTGATTCTCTACATAACCAATTCAACTTTGAAAAATTTTTAAATTCCTTTTTAATTATCCTGTCAAAATGGATAATACATGTCTACATAAACAATTTTAGATCTTATACCTTTTATTTGGATTACTAATATTACTTTCAATGTTACAGAAGAAAGCTTCAGATTTTGAATTTCATTATATTTTCTGAAAAAGAATACTCTTCTTTTTTTTTATCAAATTGCACATACAACTGCCCTTTTAGGGCAACTAACTATGCCTTTGTTCATGTCCTAGGGGTGGGGAAGCACTATGGAATCATCAAACTGGGGGCCTCTCTATGGTAATTGGTATACATATTAAGAAATTAATAACAAAATTTAACTGGGATCCATGATTTTCTGAGGAGACTTGGATGCCCATTGTCAAAGTTTTTTTCAGCAATATGCAACTGAAATGCAAGCTTCAATGACATTTTTTTTTTTTTACTTTTGGTAAAAGATGACCGTAAAAAATAACCTTACAATAATAAGATTAGTGACCAAATGTTCTTGAAACAAATTCCATTTTTTAAACTCTGCAAAAAATATTTCCAAGCAACTTATCAAACCTGCACATAAATGCAAAAGCACCTTTTTTCTCTATGTTTACTTTCCTCTTCTATTAGTTATATCAATTCTTTTAGGTAACATTCAGTAACTCATTTTGTTATCCTTTGATTCTAAAAAAAAGCTTAATTATTTACATGTTAAGATATACATTTTTCTGTTTGTTTATGAAAAATCTTTACATGTATGATGCTGAGAGATTTTTATATACATATATATGTGAACTCCTTGTAAGAACTGCTGTCTTAAGAACAGGGATAATAAAATGAAAATCTTGATAACAAAAAAATAGAATGAGAACAAAAATTCCAACCAGGAAATCCCCCAGAGGCCTTTTTTTGTCTTATTAAGTCTTAATTTGAAAAATTTCCCACGGGGAGATCCCTCAAACCCCGCTTCCAGGAGGGATACCCCCCTCCCGCACCTTCCCCCTTCTCATCGCTGCACGAATCAGATGCCCCTTTGGACCACTAGCACCCTGCCCTTTTCAAATCCTGGCTGGAGCACTGTACTTGATAACTGTAATACATTATACAGCATTTAACCTTTGAATAGGGTTTTTACATCCAAAATTGGCCATATACATCCAAATTGTTGGGACTCTCTGGTTGAAAGGACACAAAAATAAGGAAAATTGCTATTGTATCCCCAGTTTACAAAACTCAGAATGCACCCAATAATAATACGAACACTTTCAGTGCAATAGTTGTTTCTTGTTCTCATTTGGATCATCTTATATTACAAACCAGGGTGGCGAAATCTCATTTTATTTTACTTGTCCACGGACAAACAAAATTAAAATTTCACTTGTCCGTAGCAAAACACTACTTGTCCGTTCTTATTGAAAAACTACTGGTATAAAATACGGCAATAATTGAAATTGTATTACTACTCTTAATAAATTAATTAAGGGATGTAAAAAAACATTATATTAACTGCCTTAACACTGAAACTTGAAACATTTTTTTACTGACTGATTTAACAATCAAACTGTAACACTGCAGAATTGTCTTATGCATCTGTTATTGCCGTCAATTTCGACATTTCGCTGATCCCTTTTTCGTCGACTCTAAGCCATTGGAAGTCTTTAAGGCATGATTCTTAAAATGATCTTTAACGCTTTGTTTCATCATATTTTTAATCTTAATATTTTATTGTTTTCTTGGGGGTTTGATTGGGATATTCTTCCCCTTTTCTTGTTTGAGACAAATTTTAATAAGGAATCGATCCATTTGACAAGGAACTTACCGCTGACTTTGACCTTTAATTTTCATATCTTAACATTTTAGAAATGAAACCATAAAAAACGGAATCATCTTATAAGATGCCGAAAAATAAACTTTATTTAACAGACGCACTTTACAGATATCTTTACAGTTGAAATGCTGCAGTTTTGAGTTTTGAATTTAAATTTTTGCTACGGATTCGGATTTTTGGTTGTCCACGGACAAGTCAACAGTGAAAATTTATTGTCTGTGCTGGCAAATGTACGACTCGGACAACTCGGACAATGGATTTCGCCATCCCTACAAACCAATCTGTTCTGTGATTAAGAACACAGAACTTCAATGATCTATATGTACACCATACTCATTTTCAGTTTTTTGTCAAGAACTCCAGATGCCATTTTGGAAATTATTTTTTTGACTGTTGTTTGATTTTGGGTTACTCTTTTTACCGGAATCCCCCTATTTACCGGAATCTACCAGAATCCACTTAGATTTTACTGGAATCCACCTTATTTATCTTGTATTATGTTATTTTTTATATGTTTTTATTATAATTACTGAACTTAAATATGATATTAGTATTGAATTTCATTTAATACATTTTTATCTGTTTTTAAATGACATTTGACGTAGGCCTATGTTGTCGTTTACTGTACGAAAATCAACTTAGCTATATATAGATTTGGACCTGGTAACTTTTCTAGATTAATATTATTGTTTTATCTTCTTAAACTTACATGTCTGATAATTGCCTATGGTTGATACAGTACGGATAGCTCTTATTTATTATGTGTTTCATTTACCGAACAAAATGGCAGAATCACTTCACCGTGTATTATCCGGTATCAACCTAAAAGCAAGGTACATAGTTGTTTTTTTTTTCCTTGTTTGTTGTTTGACTAGAAATTGTATTGTATTTTCTCTCTCTCTCTTCCCCTCTCTCTCTCTCCCCCCGGCTCTCTCTCTCTCTCTCTCTCTCTCATATGGTTATGAGTTATGAGAACTGATGTTTTCATTAGTAGGTTTATAACTGGCGCGATTTAATAATACCCATATAAAATATAACTAGAGGCCCAAGGCCATAAACGCTCACCAGTGTAAATTAGCATATTCAAGATGATTTTTTCTATAAGGAAATCAAATGACAAACCAGAGATCAACTTCATTTTAGCAATCATGGCAGACATTCATGAAATCAATCCTGACCATTAATTTCATGGAAGTAAAATTCTGAAATTTATTAATTGAAGATAATATAATATACTGTATTATCAGTTGCAGTTACACGATGTGAATGGTGTTGGAAAAATAAACTAGCAGAATTTATCATGATAGTTTGAAAGACATAGGGCTTTTTGTATGGGAAGAAAATGAAAGCAGTTCGTTAAAATGGTTGATTTAACTTTTGCATAACATGATTAAACTTTTAAATAACAATCTGTAACAAAATATTTCGAAAATTCTTTAATATCGTTTCAGATTCCTTTTATCTACAAGTTGTCAAAAGAGAAAGTAAATCCGCGAAAACTGATGACATTTAGAAATGTAAAGCTTTTTTGGTTATTAATTTTATTTACATGGTCAGAGAAAATTGTGAATCTATTTTGCAAAATACTAAAAATACTTTTACGGATGGGAATGGGCCGAATTTCGGCCCCAAATTGGCCTTTGCACAGAAGAAGAATTTTGATGTTTTCTATAAAGAGTATATAAGGGAATTAGCCAACCCCCTAGGGACCTCATTTTTTTAGGAATTAACTTTATTTTAGCCATATTGGTATACAATCATGAGGTAACCATTTGGGCCAAAGGAAATTAAATTCTCACAGCTGTAGGGTTGGATATCGTTATTCACGAAACGGTCCGATACCAATACTGATATGACGAAACGATACCGGTATTTTAACGATACTGATACTATGATTACTGTCAGTTTACCATATCAAAGCCTTTGTTGCAAATAAGCACTAACAAGTAACTGGTGTTGTATGCAACACATAAAGTCCCCTACCGGCTCCACCTTGACTCAATATGGTAATCAATCCCATTTTTTTGCCATATTTTCACTATTTCCATTACCATAGCAACCACAATTTTAGTCGAAGAACAAAAATAAAATGACGTGCATAATCTACACATTGCCATCTAGTCATATACCAAGTTTCATCAAGTTAGCTTGCTTAGTTATCGCGGGATCCCATTTTGCCATATTTTCACTATTTCCGTTACCATAGCAACCACAATTTTAGTCGAAGAACAAAAATAAAATGACGTGCATAATCTACACATTGCCATCTAGTCATATACCAAGTTTCATCAAGTTAGCTTGCTTAGTTATCGCGGGATCCCATTTTTTGCCATATTTTCACTATTTCCGTTACCATAGCAACCACAATTTTAGTCGAAGAACAAAAATAAAATGATGTGCATAATCTACACATTGCCATCTAGTCATATACCAAGTTTCATCAAGTTAGCTTGCTTAGTTATTAAGTTATCGCGGGATCCAGATTTGAGCGGACAGACGGACGGACGGACAGACGGACGGACGGACAGACGGAGGGCAAACCTATAGTCCCCTCCGGTGTGAACACCGGTAGGGGACTAATAAGGTAAATCATGTACTATAATCTGTTTTATTTATATTAACTAATCTTATGTAATGCTATGCCGTAAAGTATACCTTTGAGAATTTTCTTATTTTTTTATGCTGTGTTTAGTTTTAAAACAACATACACATTAAATTATATAAAAGTCGTTGTACATTAATTTATTTTTTTTATTCTTATTTTTTTTTATTCAAGGAACATGGCAAGACTTAAACAGTAATGCTCAGAACATTTTGGTGCTGGAGAAAAAAATCTAAGGAAAATCTTTTTAATATTTTAATAGCTAAAGACAAAAAGAAATGATAACATATGCTTAACAAAACAGACAAATGATAATTACGACTAGAAATATCAAATTTACACATCTAATAACCACCTTCGAAAAGTATTTATATTGACTAGATTTGACTTTAAACACAGTTAAGTTGAACTTAAAAGTGTACAGTCACTCTTTTGCACATAGAATATTGAGGGATTGAAAAAGAAATCTTAACTAAAAGAACTTAAATCTCTTCATCAGTAAGTCAGCATTCTTGAACAACAACCATTACAAACGGCCCTAACAAACAACGTTTGCCACCGTTAATTTACTTAGAATAATATGCCCAAACTTTGGAATTTTTCGTACGGTTTCCAACACCGACCATTTCAGTTGTAAAAAGCCATAAACTCTTATGTATTGTGTGCATTTCTATGACTTCAATTTCGGAGAAGGGGTGCAGAATACACAAGCTTTCACTTTGTTCGTAGTTTTTCAAGCTTTACCCCACCCACTAAGAAGTCATATCGGTGTTCGGCGAAGTCTATACGAGTGTACGATTTCATAATTTAAATTGATATTAAAGCTTTGTTGTATATTTACCTGTCAGAAATATGTTGTCTGGTTGTGATTTCTATAACATAATTGTGAAATAAATGCTATCGAAATCATTGTTCTCGTATTCATATTATGATTACATTGTTGTGACCCTCCCGGAATTACTTAATAATTAATTGACGACATACAGCCAAATGTGATGTTCGCATCGTCATTACTGAGACCAACAATGATTGCCATCATGTTATGATTGTATTGTTTTTATTATATAATTCAGACGATATTCTAGCGAGTTAGTTTCATTTTGGACAGAACTGCTCGGTTTAAGAAAATTGTATACATCAAATTCCATTTGGATAGGGACTTGCGACAAACAAACAATAAGGTGTCAACATTTGAAGATTATTACTCAAACAACTGGCCATATATAAAATCAACGTAACAATGCAAATTAAATGTAGTTGTAGTAGTAATATCTTCATTTACAACTCATCATTGTACATACATGAAAATAATTACAAAATCAAAACGTTTAAATTAGTACAATGCCATTCCATTATAAGAGATGAATATTTACATATTAAAATAACACTTGTTGATACTAGAGGTGTGAATAATGATTTTGTATGATTGACTTGCGGAAGCAGCAGAACTTTTTTTTTAAGTCCGCAAAACACCCGCATCTAAACAAAAATGGCGGCCTCCTCGAGTGCGCATTATCATTCTTTTAAATAGTGTAATAAACACTTTTTTAATTTTTTGTTTTAGGACTTTTTGTCAATTCTTCGTCAGTAAGTATTTTATAAATGGAAATGTTTATTTGTGAAATTAGGATTGTCCCATGACTTGCTCTATATGTCAGTCAGTGCTGCTATTAGTATTACACGCTATGGATCCTTATATTTTGTTCACGGTTAGTTATCTGTGTTTTAAGGCCATTTTTAAAGTTATTTGTTTACATTTTTAGGTTTTAAAACTTATTTATTAACACAATTACAGAAGTATCGAAACCAGGCACTGGTATTTTACGAAACGGTATAAACCGGTACTTTACGAAGTTACTATTCGGTATTGGACCGATACCGGGAATCGGTGTCCAACCCTACACAGCTGGCTTCATAAAAAAAGTATTTTGATGTTTTCTATATAGAGTATATAAGGAAATTAGCCAACCCCCTAGGGGCCTCATTTTTCAAGGGATCAACTTTATTTTAGCAATTATGGTAGACATTCATGAGGTGAATATTTGTGCCAAAGGAAAATAAATTCTGACCATTTGTTTCAGAGGAGATGATTTTCAAAGTTTTCAATTATTTTTTCTATTTGTTGCCATGGCAACCAGAGTTCTTCATGGTTCAACTTTATTTGAGCAATTTTTGTAGAGGCCCACCCAAGGATCATACATGATAAGTTTTATCAAATTCTGTCCAGTGGTTTCAGAGGAGATGATTTTCAAAGTTTTCAATTATTTTTTCTATTTGTTGCCATGGCAACCAGAGTTCTTCATGGATCAACTTTATTTGAGCAATATTTGTAGAGGCCCACCCAAGGATCATACATGCCAAGTTTTATCAAATTCTGTCCAGCGGTTTCAGAGGAGATGATTTTCAAAGTTTTCAATGGATCAACTTTATTTGAGCAATTTTTGTAGAGGCCCACCCAAGGATCATACATGCCAAGTTTTATCAAATTCTGTCCAGCGGTTTCAGAGGAGATGATTTTCAAAGTAATTATTTTTTCTATTTGTTGCCATGGCAACCAGAGTTCTTCATGGATCAACTTTATTTGAGCAATTTTTGTAGAGGCCCACCCAAGGATCATACATGCCAAGTTTTATCAAATTCTGTCCAGCGGTTTCAGAGGAGATGTCTTTTAAAGCAAATTGTTGACGACGGACGACAGACGAAGGGTGATCCCAATAGCTCACCCTGAGCACTTCGTGCTCTGGTGAGCTAAAAATATAAAAATTTAGTACGGTTCCATAAACCATAAACATGAGATTATTTTGTATTTGATATTATACATACATGCACACCTGGGGTGATTGGCATGACCACTGTGGCGTGTGCCGTGTCAACTTCGAAGAAGGTGATAATCCAATTACCGATTACACACTTATGAACAGTAACTCCATAGAGGTGTCACGCGGCATTATTGAAGCTACTGATAATTCACTTTGATTCACCAAAACATCAATAAATTTTACGTCAAATATGTTTATTAAATATGACAGTTATAATAAAACACTTTTGATATAGCTTTTGTCTGTATTTTGACTGTCATGTTAGGCCTACTATATACCATTTTATTTATACTGTGGTAGACCGGAATCGACATCGTAAGTTAAGAAAGGAGGCTCTGAAGCATGTTATGGTTGTTTTACCAATTAAACGAGTAATTGGAAACTTCAAATCCAAACGGAATAACAACAAAACACAAAATGGGCGGATATATAATGATTTGTTCGTTGCCTTGACCAAAGACTTTTCATCGTCAGATCCGATAAACAATTTAGAGTGAGGCACGTCATGTTTGAGTTTGAGTTTCAGTTGAAAAAGGAAATGAGAAAATGATTCGAAATCGCTGTTGTCGTGTATAAATATGGGGCCAAGGAAGACAGGAGGTTGACTTGTTCGTTGATGAGTGACCGTACTTTGCTTATAACATGTAACCGTAACGTGCATCTTTCACAACATAAACATTTTATGGAGTAAAGGATGAAGTTTATTATTTCCTTAATGTTGTTGAGGAATATACAATATCCATGCATTAACATTTATCTTTCTGTCCATACACATTTTTTTACTATAAGTCTATAATTCAAAAACGACGAAAAAATGAAAGTATCTTTTTATCACAGCAAACGTATGAATTGCATAAAATACTAACCTCCTACGGTCATCGTTAAGGTAGTATTTGGTAGCGGATTTTAATTGCATCCTGCGGAGAACTTGCTGTGTGTGTGTGTGTGTCACAGCAGGTGCTAACTGATAGCCGTCAAGGAACAGTTTGATTAACTCGGTTTAACATAAAAAGAACCACATAATTACGTTTCTTTACCCCAATGCTGTTAGACAATATAAGTTGGCATAACATAATCAA
>CM037784.1:65029197-65079197 GCA_021229015.1 Solen grandis
AATAAAAAACACAGTTTTCTGGTTGATTTTACTGATTGCTGTCGCTTCTAGAGTATTAAGTCATAAAGCGATGTACGCCTAGCTAACTGCAGTTGCAAAATAATTCCGAACGCACAATGAGCCATAAGTCAGCTGCTTTTATTAACATTAACTTTTCTACATAGTAATTCTTATACATATTTTTTTTCAGTGTATACATACATCTTGGAAAAAAAAGTTTTGTAAAGAAACGCACGAATAAAAATGTAATAAAAACTAGACGCATTCGACAAGGATGGGATGGATTAGCAGTCCATCGCCTTAACCGCTCGGCCACCTCATCTACTTTCCTCCAGTTTACCTAATAATATATTAGTATGGAAGGGATAAACGACATGTGTGGCAGATTTGTTTCAACACGAAGGGCAAACAACAACAACTCACTTTCAGGTTGTACATTAGATTCCGAAATCCGTTAAAAATCTACCACGACACCAACACTATCATTCGGTACTACAGCAACACTATTTTCCAATCGCACGTTTCGGACTGCACTGATTTAACACACGATTCTGTTTTACAAATCACATAACACGATGCTTGTTTGCATAAAGTATATCTCGGAAAAATATTACTACATGTGAAAAAAAAACCAACAACATTTTTTAAAATAATTATGTCGACCTTTCCGCGAAAATATCCGATCTTTTAAGTACACATAAAAATGAAACGCGGCTACGTCACTGCATAGATCTATTCGCCAACCTGCATATGGTCACCGGTACAACTGAAGGGGTGCAAAGAAAAGGTGTAATCGGGGGAACTTGGTAGATACAGTGATGTTTTTTTCTCTTTTTTTTTTAATTAAAGAATAAAACTAAAAATGAAGTTTAGTTTTGATCATATTTTGTATTAGCTCTCTTGCCCCCCCCCCCCCCTCTCTCTCTCTGTGAAAATGCTCATGTGTAAATAATCGTTCTTCCTGCTACTTTCTCTCTGAACATTTTATTTCTTTTAATCTAGGTAAAGAATGGCAAATCGCTGGTAATGTATGTTTACTATAACCAAAATATAAAAAAGGTGTATTTTAGTTGAAAGCTCAAGAGTTAAATCATGTACAGTAGGCCTAGATCTATATATCTATCATTGATTTCATTTTTTTCTTTATTTTTTATTATTTAAGATCGGACCATTTCTCATTTTATTAACTGCTATGTATAGGAAAGAATCTATTAAAACAGACCGATCTGAAACTGCACAGTTGTGCATCTTTATTGAATCAATATACTTAGTTAAATGCTGATAAATAGTTATACTGATTTCAAAGATGACAAGTTTATTTTATTTCCTTTCCTCTCCTGTTTTTGTGATACTCGTGGTTTGCTCTAGATAAGAGGTAATTTTGAACACAATATATACACATTTCAAAATGACCGGTCAAGATGGCCGAGTGGTAAGAACATCTGCCCAAGAATATTTGATCCCTAGCTGCGACATACTAGGTCTTATGCTTTGCGTTCAGCATAAATGCAGGGTAGTTCCAGGACTGATTGGCTCAGTGTCAGGATAATGTGACTTGATGATGCATTAAGCCACTTGTCTACGGCGTGATACTGCAGTGTGGCAGCACTATATCTGTCTCAAGTAAACATAGTCTCCAAATGACTGAATACTGTCGACAGGACAATAAACCCAGTAAATAAACAAACAAACAAAATTAAATACATATTTTTCACCGGGTAGTGACACCAAACTATTAAATCAGCCCCCAGTCTTGTCTTCGATGATAGTTCGGGTGCACGCAGTTTCAAATAATTTTCTATTGTATTGCAGTACTCACTTGTACAAGTGATCAGCACATCGTGTTTATGCTACTTTTCAGTTAAAATAACACCTTTAAATTGTCTTAATGTACTGCGGATTCATTTTCATTTTAAACAGTATTTTTAGAACGAGATAATAGTTTGATGTAAAACTTAAACTTGAAATAAAACGTAATCGCGGCCTTTGTACAAAAGGGGAAGCCTTGGTTGGAATAAAAACGCAACCTAAATATTAGCTATTGAAAATAAACTTTACCCCGGTTTTTATTTAAGTTCACCAGGGCACAACTTGCTCAGGGTGAGCTATTGGGATCTTTTTCATGACCTTCCCAGGCGCTATATAAGTACTGGCCAACCCAGTAACCTTCGAGTGGAATTACTGTATGTTGTAAGAACTTGTTTCCCTATCGTCGTAAAATAAATAAGTTTAAACTAAACAAACAGCAGCATCACCAATTGTATTATCAGCACAAGTATCAATATTCACCAAGTCAATTCCAAGATTCATTATTTTACGTACAATCGTACAACAAATTATATTACAGCTGACTATATGATACCGACTCTTATAAGTTTAGCATTGTTATATTTAATAATACATTTGTAAGTTGTCATTTTTGTGTTAAACTTGCAGTTATCACATAATTTGACTTCTCCATTTGAACAATGATACATAGAGATGATCCTTTTCATTAACATCTGTCATTAATTATCAATGAATTTTACTCATTTAGGAAATAAGAAAACAAGTGGAAACACCTTTCTTAATAAATATATCCCGGAACTTACATACATAAAAGCTTACAGTCTTCGTTCTATACATGTATATAATTTTAATCATTTTAATTGTTCAAAACTCATACATCATTTCGATGATTTGTCACTGGCCTATTCTACACATGTATTTACACGTTTCACCTGTGTGAAGACCGCACGTGCAGCTCTAATTGTGCAGCATTGTGTTGGTGTTCTGTCGCCAGAATAAAACGAGTAAACATAAGGGGAAAGGTGAACTATCACGATCAGCACGTGCAGCACTGGCTTTCATTTCATTTGTCATCACTTATTGGCAGGGTGGGCCATGAACTTGTGCAGGACGCGTCAGCAATCACTTGCAGGGAAACATCTACATGTGGTATGCGGTGGATGTAGTTTGCTTGAGAAAGCTGATCTTGTTTATGTGTCTGGATCGGTTTGTCGCTGTGGAGAGGTACATCTGTGCTGGAATATCGAATAAGTCATTAGCGATCTTGAAAAGCATCGTATGATGGCCCTTAGTTCTTCTGGACTCCAGTGTTGACCCAGCATAGAGGTGGCGCTTCTTGTATTGTTGTATCTGTAAGTAACATACAATGCCCCCCTCCTTTGTACCATCTCTTTCTTGTCTGGTCTTCAGTTTGTGGAATCCAAATAACTGAACAGTACTCCAGGGTTGAACGTACGAACGCCATGTAGGCTTTGGTCCTGGAATCTTCGTTACTGACTCTGAAATTTCTACGAAGAAATCTATGAGTACTTTTCCTCTTCTTGGTAACCTTGTCAATGTGGGTATTCCACGTCAGGTTCTGCGTTATGTGCACGCCTTGGTACTTGGTGCAATCCTTAGGATCCAAGATGGGGCCTCTGAGGGTGGAGGTGACAAAAATTGGACACGTAAGATGGTGCATTTTTATGGGTGAAAGGACATACCGCATTTATTCTCCCATTTTGCCAGGTGAAATAGATCTTGTTGCAGAAGAAAAGAGCCAGATTCAGAGCTGATCTCCTGATCGTCTGCAAAGAACCTAGAACTGGATTTTACGTGAAGTGCGATAAATCATTGATGAAGGCAAAAATAAGGCCGGGCCAATGACACTTCCCTGTGAGACGCCGCTAGTGACTGATGCAGGCTCGGATGTAGCTCCATCAACGATGACATGCCGGGTTCGAAATAAAGGCTTGGATCCAGGTCAAATTCCATAGTGGTTGAGCTTGTATACAAGTCAATTGTGTGGACGGCAAGATCGTATTGTTTTCAATACCTTGACATTGAGCTGTGATGAAAGGAGAAAACCTTTCACGTTACGATCTCTAGAAGGATAATATATATATATAGCCACGAAATGGTAAGTTAAATTAAATATTATAAATATACTTTCGCATATCATAATTCACATTTAACATTCAATAGACTAATTTCTAACATTTTTACTTTCAACAGACATGCGAAGTCTTATCCCATAGTAGTCCTATAAATAAGCCTTCGCATATCATAATTCACCTTTAACATTCAATAGACTGATTTTTAACATTTTTACTTCAACAGATATGCGAAGTCTTATGGCTTGCCATAGAGGTCCATGTAGCAAAACATTAAATTAAGTATACGTGACTGTTGACAAAATAACTCCCATATATGGAAAACAAACACAAAAACATATTAATTGGTCACATTAAAATTTGAAATATTACCATTATAATGTCAAAAAATCCTTTTGTAGTTGACACATCAATTGATGTAGTCATTTGTCCACCATCTTGCTGTGTAAATCAGTGTTATATAAAATATACGGAATAGCCGAAAATATTTAGACGAAATAAATAAAGTCAAACTAACGATGTTGAGTGGGACAATTCTCATTCACTCATATATTATCATCTGTCATATCGCTCACTATACGATATAAACGTTTCCAACATTGGAAATGTTTATTTTGGACTTTGAACACAATATAGTTAACAAGACAAACTTCATCTAACCGAAATTCGTGTTCCCAGTTTAACCATGACTGTACACATTTTTTTCGGAACACTCGGTGTTGTTTGTACGTAATGGAGGATATAAACTCAAAAAAGGAAAGTGAAGTTTTTGATAAAGCATTTCACCCTCTTAATGTCTATGTATGACAATTTCCTTAACTAACATGGTAAATTATTATGTCTGCTATAAGTTTATTGTGTTTTCATAGTGAATTGCCAATTTTTATGCCTATGATAAATGGAAATGTAGCGCGTAAGAATTCACGCGGAGTTTGCTACATCAATGTATACGGCGAGCCATAAGACATAGCGTATCAAGGAAATGTCAAAATAATAAAATCGATACGCTATGGCTTATTTATAGGACTAATCCCATAGAAGTCCATGTAGCAAAACACTAAATTAAGTATCACGCGCCTATTGACAAAATAACTCTCATATATAGAAAAGAAACACAAAAACATATTAACTGTTCACATTAATGTTTGAAATATTACCATTGTAATGTAAAAAAAATCCATTTGTAGTTTACACATCAGTTGATGTTGTCAATTGTCCACCATCTTCCTGTGTAAATCAGTGTTATGTAAAATATGCGGAATAGCCGAAATTATTTAGACGAAATAAATATAGTCAAATTAACAATGTTGAGTGAGATAATTCTCATGCACTAATATATTATCATCTAACATATAATATAAATGTTTCCAACATTGGAAGTGTTTATTTTGGACTTTAAACATGATATAGTTTACAAGACAAATTGCGTCTACCCCGAATTCGTGTTCCCAGTTTAACCCTGACTGTACACTTTTTTATTCGGAATACTCGGTGTTCTTTGTAGGTAATGGGGGATACAAAAGGAAAAAAAAAGCAACTTAAGTTTTTGATAAAGTATTTCATCCTCTAAATGTCAATGTATGACACTTTCCTTAATTAATATGGTAAATTATTATGTCTGCTATAGGTTCAATGTATTTTCATAGTGAATTGCCGTTTTTTAGCTCGACTATTCGTAGAATATGAGAGCTATTGTAGTCACCCTGGCGTCGGCGTCGGCGTCGCAGCTTTTGGTTAAAGTTTTGCGTGCAAGTTACTATCAACCTTATATCTCAATAACCATTTATGCTATTGACTTGAAAGTTTATAAATATGTTCAGGGGCATCAGACAACCAAGGTAGATAACTCTTGACTTAATTTAATATGAATTATGGCCCCTTTTTAACTTAGAAGTTTTGGTTAAAGTTTTGCATGCAATAGAAAATTTGGTTAAAGTTTTGCGTGCAAGCTACTGTCTAGTTTGTATCTCAATAACCATTCATGGTATTGACTTGAAAGTTTATGAATATGTTAAGGGGCATCATACAACCAAGGTAGATAACTCTTGATGGAATATATTACAAATTATGGCCCCTTTTAACTTAGAAATTTTGGTTAAAGTTTTGCATGCAAGATACTATCATGCTTATATCTTAGTATCAAGCATGCGATTGATTTGAAACATCTTTAATACGTTTAGGGGTATCATACTTTCATGGTAGATAACTTTTGATGGAATATATTACAAGTTATGCCCCTTTTTTAACCAAGGTACTTTCATGCTAATATCTAGTCCAGGATGGGATTGATTTAAACATCTTTAATAGTTTAGGGGTATCATACTTTCATGGTAGAAACTTTTGATGGAATATATTACAAGTTATGGCCCCTTTTTTAACTTAGAAATTTTGGTTAAAGTTTTGCATGCAAGGTACTTTCATGCATATATCTCAGTATCCAGGTATGGGATTGATATGAGACATCTTTAATACATTTAGGGGTATCATACTTTCATGGTAGAAACTTTTGATAATATTACAATTATGCCCCTTTTTTAACTTAGAAATTTTGGTTAAAGTTTTGCATGCAAGGTACTTTCATGCTTATATCTCAGAGTCCAGGCATGGAATTGATTTGAAACATCTTTAATATGTTTAGGGGTATCAGACTATCAAGTTGTATCATTTTTTGCTATTACTATGAAGGGCAATAATTTAAATAGATTTAATTTGATTTACCAACAAGCATTTTGAATAGTCGAGCGTGCTGTCCTCTGACAGCTCTTGTTATGCTTATGATGATTGAAAATGTAGCGCGTTAGAATTCACGCGGAGTTTGCTACATCAATGTATACGGCGAGCCGTAAGACATAGCGTGTCAATCGTAAAAACGATACTCTAAGGCTTATTTACTAGTTCCTTCCCCATTCTCGATTTCTCCTGGGTTGGACATGTACCGCATCCGCATTTGGGTATATTAACACTGGACCACGGCTACTTAACTACAGACAGTCTGTAGGATATCGTTGATGATAATAATAATAATAAATGTCGATTTTGATATCACTTTGACACCTTCATACGATTGCAAAACCACATCAAACTGAAAGCAAAATTACTGTAATATATATATATATATATATATATATATATATACACTAAACCCAAATTCCATTGCATCACTCAGATGACTCTTTAGTTTTAGAAAATATAAGGGGGAGGCTGTATCAGGAAAGGGTCTTTTTATTCATATGCGATAAATTCCATAAAATTTAAATCGATAACTAATACATATCTTATCGTTTAATCCCATGGTATTTTAAGTATTAGTGATCGTTTATATTTATATAAACGATAACTAATTTACAGTGTATCACGTACGTGATGCAGCTTTACCTTTTACCTCTCATTATGGAGCCTCCTTCCGTTTGACTGACAGCATTTTTAGCTAACAAAACATGACGTTATCTTTCACCGTCGCAACAATCTCCATCCATATTGGTCTTTTGCCACGAAGGCACCATATTTTCTCCATATCAAGATATCACAGTTAATTTTATGCAATATTGTTTTTTCGAATTTTGAACGAAATAGAAGCATTTAATTGGATGGTCAAGTAGGATAAACTAACATTTGCATGTATATTCTTTGTATTTGGGTTTATTGCTAACACGGGGAGAACGTTAAAGGGAGACAACGGACTTGATCTCACAGATTGATATGTATTGTTTTCGGAAAGTTACTGTTAAAATGTGTGTAAATTGTATTATTTATATGTACATCTTATATCTTAAGTCAGCCAGATATTCTTATGTTCAAACTGACTTGTTTGGATACAAAACACTCATTTTACATTTAATAAGCTGAGCCGAGTGATAATGAAAACTGTAGCAACTGATATAAATCCTGATCAGCCTGCAAGCTACAGGGTTGTTTTGAAAGTATACTGGTGGTTTAAGTCCTTTCTTTGATCACTATAATATATTGATGAATAACACGATAACATAAGAGTTGAAATTATGAATATTGTTATATGATTATTATTGATTTTTTTTTTCATTTCAGGGATTTGCAAAGGCACTTGGTGCCATAGACCTCCATGCAACATCCTTTCTGTCATCAGAAAGCAGTGTCTACAAAGTCAGCAACTAGCCTCCAACCTTGAGCGTCATAGAGACGGTGATCATTTAGATTGAGCACTTCATGCAATGGGTACTTTGGTGTGTCAATGGCGAGCATCGGAGAAGTCACCAGGTAAGTTCTCTACTCTTATTACTACAGCTGCTGTTTCATAACATCATCTTATTCTTCTACTTTCAACGACTACTACTGGTACAACTATTCATTATCATTATCTTCCTCTACTTTTACTACCACTAACACTTACATATCATTATAAGCTCATCTGATTAAAAAAACAAAACAAAAAACAAAACAAAACAAACATAAATTGTCATCAATCTTGCGTCGTCGGCGTTGGCGTCGGCGTTCACGCTGGTTAAATTTATGTTCAGGTCTGCTATTCCATATGAAGTATCAAAGCTAAACGCTTTTAAACTTAGAAAACTTATTCACCATCATCAGTTGACTCTTGGCTGCAATAACCATGATTCTATTTTGCTTTTCTGCAGGAATTATATCCTTTTTACACTTAGAAAATATCAGATTTCTTGGTTAAATATCATGTTTAGGTCAATCGTTTTACATGAAGTGTCAAAACTATTGCTTTGAAACTTGGAACACCTATTCACCACCATAAGTTGACTTAAGGCTTCAAGAGCCATAACTGTATCTTGCACCTTGCAAGAATTATGTCCCTTTTACACTTAAAAAATATTATATTTTTTGGTAGGCCAGCTTTTCTCCATATTAACTTCAGCCAATGTTATCAAGTTAAATGAGTAAACTTATTTGAAGTAAATGCAAATGTTGGGTCTATTACAACTTAAAAATAGGTCAGTTTTGCATGAAAATACTATCAAAGACAATCATCTTAGTATCCATTACATGTATTGGCTTGAAATTTAATAGAAGTCTTCTTGGCTCGCAAATCTTTACAAAGCAGATAATACATCAAATTATAATGATTTGGCTTGTGGATACTACCCTAAGATTTGGGCACACCCCGACCCTTATTTTTATTTTCTAAGTTACTATATTTTATACCTGTTACCATAGTTCAATTAAAGAAGCATTGTTGACAGTCAATTCAATACACACAGATAGTTAAAACCAAATTCTTAGTCAATGACCTTTTGTGAACGAGCTGCTTTAAAGATCATCAACGCTTTTAAATTTTTCATCTCTATTCATAGTTTGTCGAGGATCATGCGAGATGGTTCAACTACCGAATTGTCCTTGATACTGTGCAGATCAGCTAGATTGTTCTTTAGATGGTACCATGCACTACTACATGAATTGTAGTGATGAAAGTGAGGTCTGTTCCGATATGCCCCATGTAAGTTTGTTAGTTTTTTTTAATATAGTTGGTAAATCCATATAATATTAGAATCATGTCAAGTTTATGAATAGAGGAAGTTAATGTAAAAACGAAATAAAAATACCAAAGCAAATTTATTTTTATAGCTCACAAAATAAACAGAACCGAACCATGATTGTATTGCATTGTTGTACTCTGAAATACAGAATGAAATGAAGTATGGAATCATTTAAGTCAAATGAAAGCCTGTTTTTGAGATGCATTACAACTAGTGAAGAGCAATTGTAGAATTATAAATAAATAAAAATCAATAAAAATCCTTAATGATTCATATTTTCTTGAAGGTTTCTCTCCTTTTTAACATTCATCTATCCTTTCATTTTGTTTTGTATGTTTACAAATGTTGTTTACAAATGTTATTACGAAAATTAAATTTCTATTCTACAGTGCTAATGGGTGACTTCAACAGTGGTGTGGTTAATACAAACCAATTCCTTCAGTCAGATGAAGTGTTAAAGTTAGCTTAACAATAACCAACAGTGCCTGGTGTAAAAAAAACATTTTTCCCTGCCAAAATCAAATTTCTTCCACAGGATAGACTGCACTCAGGATTTTACTAACTACAACTGTAATCTTTTAGAAAGTGGGGAAATCAGACAATCATTTCCATAAATAAAATGCACTTTGATTTCCTGTATTTTAGATTTGGCTTATGAAAGTAGAGCTACATTTTCCTGGATTTGAGGTCTTCATACGATGTTACTGAAATAGTCCAGCTCACCCCTATTTCTTACTACTTATGAAGTAGGGCAAAATCTGTTCAAGTGCAGTTATATTCTCATAGGATTTGGGCCTTCATATGAAGTTACTGAAATAATCCATCTCACCTCCTGTTTTATTACTACTTATGAAGTTTGGCAAAATTTGTGAAGTTTTATTCTCATACGTTTTGGGACTTCATAAGTTTATATTGAAATAGTCCAGCCCACCCCCTATTTCTTACAACTTATGAAGTAGGGCAAAATTTGTCCAAAGTGAAATTATATTTTAATAGATTTGGGGTCTTCATACGTAGTTATTAAAATAGTCCAGCGCACCCCATTTCATAGTATATATGACGTGGGGCAAAATTTGTTCAAGTGAAGTCATATTCTCATACGTTTCTTGAAGGTTTCTTTCCTTTTTAGCATTCATCTATCCTCTCATTTTGTTTTGTATGTTTACAAATGTTATTACATAAAATTACATTTCAATTCTACAGTGCTAATGGGTGACTTCAACAGTGGTGTGGTTTATACAAACCAATTCCTTCAGTCAGATGAAGTGTTAAAGTTAGCTTCAGCAATGCAATAGCCAACAGTTCCTGGTGTAAAAACCAATTTTTTCCTGCCAAAGTCAGATTTCTTCCACAGGATAGACTGCTCTCAGGATTTTACTAACTACAACTGCAATCTTTTAGAAAGGGGGCGGGGGAATCAGACAATTTTTTCTTCATAAGCATAATCTGAACTTAATGCAGTTTGATCTTCTGTATGTTAGATTTGGCTTATGAAAGTAGAACTATATTTTCCTGGATTTGGGGTCTTCATACGTAGTTACTGAAATAGTCAAGTTCATCCCTTATTTCTTAATAAATATGAAGTTGGACAAAATTTGTTCAAGTGAAGTTATATTCTTATGTGTTTTGGTTCGTTCTTGAAGGTTTCTTTCCTTTTTAGCATTCATCTATCCTCTCATTTTGTTTTGTATGTTTACAAATGTTATTACCGAAAATTACATTTCAATTCTACAGTGCTAATGGGTGACTTCAACAGTGGTGTGGTTAATACAAACCAATTCCTTCAGTCAGATGAAGTGTTAAAGTTAGCTTCAACCATAACCAACAGTTCCTGGTGTAAAAACCAGTTTTTAGCTGCCAAAGTCAGATTTCTTCCACAGGATAGACTGCTCTCAGGATTTTACTAACTACAACTGCAATCTTTTAGAAAGTGGGGGAAATCAGACAATTTTTCCTTCATAAGCAGAATTTGAACTTAATGCAGTTTGATCTTCTGTATTTTAGATTTGGCTTATGAAAGTAGAACTATATTTTCCTGGATTTGGGGTCTTCATACGTAGTTACCGAAATAGTCCAGCTCGCCCCCTATTATTACTACTAATGAAGTTGGGCAAAATCATTTCAAGTGAAGTTATATTTGCATAGATTTAGGGTCCTCATACGTAGTTATGAAATAGTTCAGCTCATACCCCTTTTCTTACTACTTATGACGTTGGGCAAAATCTTTCCAGGTGAAGTTATATTCTCATACATTTTGGGTCTTCATTTGTAGTCATCGAAATAGTCCAACTCACCCCCTTTTTCTTACTACTTATGACGTGGTGCAAAATTTGTTCAAGTGAATTTTATTCTCACAGATTTGGGGTCTGTGTACATAGTTTATAGAATAGTCCAGCTCACCCCATATTTCTTTCTTCTTGTGAAGTGGAACAAAATTTATCAAAGTGAAGTTATATTCTCATAGGTCTGGGGTAGTTACTGAAATAGTTCAGCTCGATCCTCTTCCTTCCTTGGTCTTTGTTGGGGAAAACAGGTTGCGGAAAACAGAATATCTACACAGGCACATACATTGGTGGCAGAGAACATGGTACTTTACACTGGTTCCACGATTATGGATGGCTGTGCTCAAGGTGGGTTCATGAATAATTCATTTTTACGCATTTGCCACAAGAATCTCAATCAATTACAAAAAAAAAATGATTATGTTATGGTCCTTAAATGATAAAAAGAATGTCAGACTTCACTTTGTACATACTCTAGCATCTTCATTTCTTAAGCAATCTCTTTTCAGATGTTTATGGCCATTATCCTTTGGCTGAGTTGTATTATGGCTGATATCGGGCAATTCAGTCAGGAGCTATGGCCCATGAATAGACCTACACAGGAAAACACTAGCCAGAAACCACAAGGCCTGGAGTTAAGATATTTGGTGAGTAACATGGCATAGTGTGGCTCTTCCAAAATTATAGCCCTGGCATCGAAATTGGCTTGGCCCAAGGGAATTTGAATTTTCTTTCTTTAAAAGTTACCTTTCTTAATATGATTTTTTAGAATCTTACAATGGTGTTTGAATTATTTGGATGTTTCAGATCGTCGTTTGATGTGCTATTTGTTGGAAGGTACCCTACATGGTACAGACGAAAGATGATAGAGTGTGCCATGTGAGTTTATTTTTTTTTATTTTTGGCTTTTTATTTTATTTATTTATTTATTTATTTATTTTTTGTTATGTTTTCTCTTCAGCTATTTCATAGACCTGTCAATGTCTGAAAAAGTGGCACACAATGTTTAGAAATAAAGAGTTTAAGAGTTCTCTGTGTTTGAGGTTCACAGTTCCTGAGCTATTGTGTGAGTGTCAAAAATGGGCCATGTGAGGCGCCTGGTGTGGTGTGTTTCAGTCTCCACCGCTGGCTAGCCAGTTTCTGGTGAAAAGGGAGCATTAGTCTCCCCTTCCAGTATATAGCCTTTCCATGGTCAAGCCCTATACAGTGCATCCTCGTGACGACACACGTCAACCGAGGACCTTTGCGTCCTCAGGCTGAACTGTAAGGGTCGATCTACAGGAACTATATGATAAACATTTAATTCTAATAAGATATCAACTTTAAAAAAGTGTTGGGCAAGGCTGTCCTTCAATTGTGACATTATTTATATGTTTACAAACTCTTTCAAACAACAGAGAGAGAGAGAGAGAGAGAGAGAGTCGAATCTAATTTAGAGAACTTGTGTCTTATTCCTTTTGTCAACAATTTTAACGTCTGTTCTGTTTGTAAATTGTAATATGTACCAATATTTTGTAATTTGCAATAAAATTTGTATAAATCAGTTAAACAACATGGCAAAGAACTCCCAAATCAACAGAATTCAAGGAATGATAAAATAAAGATTCTTCACAGATTACTCAACCTTTTTAAAAAATGGTGGAAAAATATTCCTCTAAAACCTCAGTGAAATCCCTTTTAAAATATTAATCTGAACTGGGATTCTTTTAAAGGGACAGAGTAGTATTAAATTCGTGTACTGTGTAACAATCTATATAGACATACTACTCATTGAATGACTTTTGCCACTAATAATGAATTATTGTGCATTTAATCATAGAATGGAAAAGAATTTCTAAACATCCTACAGAAATTTAATAATTAGAAGAAAACAGTAAATGCTTTGCAATACCTAATCTGATATATGCTATTTCAGTATTGAGCAATTTAAGTTTGTCAATAATAGATTATATGAAACATTTTTAATAGCTTCACATTTCAAAAAGTGGAGCTTTTGTCATGACTCTCTCATCAACGTCAGCGTCGGTAAAGGTTTTCGTTCAGGTCCATTTCTCCATAACCATCAAACATATTCACTTCAAACTTGGTATACTAAGTCTTATTCTCTATCAAAAACGGAACTCATTTCATAAGGGCAGGTAACTCTAAAATCCTTTTTTTTGTCATACTTTTTATACATTTTTGTTAAGGTCTGGGCTTTATGCCTTATGCCATATAATTTTATGTTATCACTGAAAAATATAATAGTAACAGTTTACGTTATACTATCCAGCATGCACTCAGAAAAGTGGATCGCGCTGTCTGGGACATCCCTTGATTTATGTTGGATGGCAATCAGATAAACTTGATCAAATGTACACACATTGTTGTCTTAAGCTAAAAGACATGCATTTATTAAAGCATTCAAGGCCATACAGATTATGGAGACTTGAAAATGTCAACGTTCTAAATGTTAGTGTAGTATTATTTCCAAATTAATACATCAAACTTTGATTTATACTAATATTGATCAGATACGTGTTTTTTCCCATTGACATTTAAAACACTATTACACATAGGAATCACTCTAGTCCTGTCCTACTCACGTGAAGACAAAATTGGCTGCAGGGGTTTTAATCACCTTGAGTTATATCAAATTACCATCTGTGACCAATCACAACAGCTGATCTTTTTAAATTGAAGTTAATTAGGTCTATGGATACGAGGTTGTTGGTTTGGTGGAAACTTTTGGTGTTCTATAAGGAGGACTGGATTCAACTCCCAAGGAACCATATCCTATCCTATGCTCCTAATAAATCCTCATTTATTATTTCTCATTTATCTTTATTTGATCTTTTAGCTCACAAGTGCACAACATGTCCAATGTGATTTAATTTCGTTTGGCACGGACATTCATCTCCTGGCTGTCTACCATAATTGATTAATCAAAGTTTATTCCTTAAAAAATGAGACTCCTTGTGGTTTGGATAGTTTCCTAATATTCTTTATATAGAATTTTTTAAACTATGATCAGGCACAAATTTTACAACCATTTGAGAGAAAGCGGCATAGCGTATGAAAATATCTTCGTTTACACTAATTGTGATGTTGACACATACAACTGCTTCATGTCATATTTGAATCTTAAATACACCATATACAGTGCAGGAATAATTCACATGTTCAAATGTCACAGACGTGAAGAAATGCATAAAATTCATTTTTGTTAATGCTATAATCATATAATTTATATTTTTAGCTTGGCTATTCAAATAATATTAGAGGTATTGCAAAACCCTTGCATTCAATTTTGATAATTTAAAAATAACCATTTATGGAATTGACTTGAAAGTTTATGTATATGTTCAGGGGCTTCAGACAACCAAGTTAGATAACTCTTGACTGAATTTAATACAAATTACGGCCCCTTCTTAACTAGAAATATTGGTAAAAGTTTTGCATGCAATAGAACATATTCGTCGATTTCGTGGAGGGTTTTATCCACGAGTATTAATCCCCACGAAAACTTTTAATTTTCATTGAAATTCCAAAAGAATTCTGAAACACGACCACAGAAATAAGATTTACTAAACCTATTGTAGAAATGCTGCTACTGGCGTAAGATATGTTTTATTTTTTTTTCTTTCTAAAAAGGCATTGGGTAAAGAATTTTTACTAACAATGTATGTAAACTAATTGAGTAACCTTCCATAAATAAAGATTTTATCACAATTTTTATTTCAAGTTTCGATTGCAATATCATTAAGTAATGATTTGTATACGTGTTTATGTTAATATATACAAAAGGTTCATTTCTCTCATTTCTTTTTCTGCCAAATTTTACACCCTGCACTGGGCCAGGGCACTGCCAGGTTTAAATAATTTACATAGAATCATAATATTATCTTTACAGAAAAAATAGTAGATAAAATCACGTTGATGTATTTTGAGTTGTTCTAGGAGGGAAAAGGTTTTGATTTCAGCTAGTTTTTATTTTCAAAGTATGTGCGTATTGTGACTAGAGGAATAAATTTAAATATAGAGACACCAACAAATGACACGGGATTATTCGATTACAACTGCTTGATTTGATTTTAAAAATAATAATGATAGATAAATAACTGGAATTTGTTGCCCTAATATGTAGCGTTATTTCTTTTTAAATCATTTTATTATTATTTTTTTAATTTTAAGATAGCATTCGAATCAAGTTGCTGAATTTTTATAGTTATCCTTAAAATTAATGAAGCCTTCCCCCGCTCTGAGGCTGTGCCTATGTTCATATTGATATGGTGTTAACTAAAATGCACAGGTTAAACTGTAGAATCTGTTGCCCGTTATTGGTGTTAACAATCGGGTACGATTGACGCCAAGAATCCCACTTATTACTGCAAACATACCATTCTTTTCTCGTTTGCCTTATGTTGTATGTATACGTTGATTCTACAGCGTCTTCCTTCCGAGTGTTCGTATAAACGCCACACAACATAAAGTCTAAAGATAAATTGGATAACTCCAAACATATTAATAATAGGAGTCGTGTGGACACAATAGTTTTTTTTTTTTTTTTTTTTTTTGTGTGTGTGCTTTGTAACACTCGTGTTTCGTGGCTGCGTGGCTAGTCGAATGTCCCAAGAAATATAGACATAGACCAGTGCCAAGAACTTATTGTACGGTGTTCCCCAGAAACTCGGAAGGTTTTCCCGAATGTTAGGAAACACTGTACATCTGACAAAAGAATCACTGGAACCTATGTGTAGAGCATAATTTTCCGCTTCGCATGCGGTCTATCCCTTTAAAATTGGTGGAGAAATGAAATACTCAAAGCTGTTTTCTTTTTCGAATCGATGCAAAATATGCTTTACGCGTTAGCTTAAAGTGACGTCATATACCACGTGGTATGGCCACACTGGCTGTCTAGTACACGACAGATATTACAGAATAATATTGCAGTCAGAAGAATATCTTTATCACGACTGATAAAAGATTCGACGAGGATGGGATTCGAACCCACGCGGGGAGACCCCAATGGATTAGCAGTCCATCGCCTTAACCACTCGGCCACCTCGTCTACTGCTCAAGAGACGTAATATTTCAGATAAAAAAGGGGGGATTAAGGCCATCTGTGTAGATTGGTAACAGATGTTTCGTCTTAATAGAGTTACTCCGGAATTAAGAATATTTGTTTTTTTTCCCAACTGATCTGGGCTACAAACAAACTTTTACAGTTACAACTTCTAGTTCTTTTGTTAACGGTAGTTCACCGTGAAGCTATAGCGGTATAAAACTTTGTTTGTACCCCCGGGGTAGATAGGACAAACCAACATCGGGTTCCGGATAACATATATAGGATTGCGTTTTCCCCGTATTGTAATAAAATAAGGGGCTGCTTTTCTAGTATCAAATAATAAAAGACTTCAAAATTGTCGCCATATTTTATTTTTTACATTTGAATTATATATTTTTATTTCATGCTTCCGTCAAAAAGATCGAGAATTACCAATGAATAATTATGATATACACCGTAGGAAATCGGTTATAATACTGGTTATAGTATTTGATCGCGTGCTTCATTTGCACAAATCAGTTTCTGGTAAAGAAAACCAAATCTTAATAATTTGAGCCCAGGTAGGTCTTGGAAGGATTTCCTGCCATTGCCTATAATCTTTGTAATTTTATTAAAAGTATATGAAATATTATAATCTGAGTTCAATTTATTGTCACTATCCCATAATTGTTTGTCTTTTGTGTTAACATTTGGTTGCGACGCGCCAAAATTCATTTAAGTTATACCGTCCCCGGTGGCCGAGTGGTTAGAGCGTCCGCCTCGTGAGCGGGAGGTCGTGGGTTCGATCCCCGGCCGCGACATACCAAAGTCGTACATAATGGTTCTGTTATAGCTTCCTTGCTTGGCGCTCAGTGTATACGGGTAGTTGCAGGATGGTTGGCCCGGTGTCAGGATAATGTGACTGGGTGTGGTATCATGCCGCATGTCTACGCATGCCTGCAGTGTGGCAGCACTATAGCTGTCTCAAGTAGATATCGTCTCCAAATGACTGAAATACTGTCGGTGGGACGTTAACCCAACAAACAAACAAACAAAACATTTAAGTAAATAAAACCTGTACAACGCCCATCAACATATCTCAAACCACCAACTTATTTCTTTTTTTTAAGTATTTTGTGAAAATATACCTTATCCGTCCTGTAGCGAGAACATTGCAATTCAGTTATTGCCGAACGTCATGTATATGTCCGAGTAATGAAAGATATATTTGACCCTGACGTTGACCTTTCCGTCATTGACATCATCCATCCAGAGCCTTATATAGCAACGTTGTCAGCGTCATTTTCCTATCGAACGATTGGCGGGACAGACGTGTGTATCTGATCTCTACAATTTTCTGACATTTCTGAGGATATTGACTTCAATCACCATGGATACCAACCTTCAGATTGAGGTTCTACATCCTCCAAATCTGGCCAACGTCTCACAGTAAGTGTTATTCCCGGAACTGTTGTTCACGCAACACACTATTTGTATTCACAATACGTCTAAACTTAAAACATTAAATTTTATGTTTAACCATTTATTGATAATGATAAAAGGTGTATTTTAAATTAGCTGCTAAGATCGAGAATTTGCAGGAATAGTAATTAAGTAAAATAATTCGCTGTATAAAGAATAAACATTATGTTGAATAAGTAGTTCATACATTTTCGTTTTAGATCTTTACTGAGTATTTGAAAAAAAAGGATGAAATGTGTTTTTATTTCTACCATTTAAATATTTACATTTTGAGATAAGAACTGTAAATATTTTAAGTTATTATTTGGAAAAAAAATCATGTTATGACTCGTAACTCATTTGAAAAAAGATAAATATAAAGAAAAGTAATGACAAAAATCTCGCGAATTATCATAAAATATATTTTTAAACATTTTTGTTTGTTTAGAAGAGACAATTTAATAATTATAAGAATAAATATAAATAGAATATTGGTAATACATTTTTACTGTAATAACTGCAATGTAAAGGTTTTAATTTAATTATAAGCGTTGGATGATCATTGCGCGAATTAATTAATTCATTTATTCATTCATATATTTAGCAAAAAATTATATCTTAGATGTTTTAAATAAAATGTTGATTTGCATTAATTTGTTTTTAGTTTGGTAAGCGCCACCGGGTTCTGGAAGGAAATGTGGAAGTTGATGGCGAATGCCAACTTTGACCACAGCCGGGTCATCCAGAATTCTGTAGACAGGACTGACACTGAGCTGGTACAGATGCATCAGGCGGGCTCTCTCGTGGACGGTGAGCGAAATAATCACTAAGCCTCAAAAGACAAACAATCACACAATCCAATTTATAATTAGGTAAGAAGTAATTAAGGAATGCTGTATCAATGCGGACATTATCCGATTAAATCATTGAATAAAATTTTGAATGTGTAGTTACTAATTATCATTAAAAATCTTATTTCTTATACGTTGACTAGAAAACAAATTCTTACATCTTTTGCTTACCTTTTAAACGGGTCCTGCGTTGCATCAGCACCTTGCACCTGGGAAAGGCTTGAAAAGTTCTCACCTTCGCAGGGATCAATTTTACAACCTGAGGTTCATTGAAGAAAACCACTCGACCATGACGTAGAAATCAATAATTTGTTGTTGTTTCTTTCAGAGGAGCGTGTGTTCCTGAAGGAAGTGAAACTGCTTCAAGGCTGCCTACAAGAACAGTTGGGACTTCGGATTTTTCATGTGAGAAAGCCTTCCAGCTGGCTTGCGGTATGTCGGTGGTTCTACCCGGGTACCTCTGTATACTCGGGGTCTTCCTCCACCTGTAATTAGCTGGACGTCGCTATATGATTTAAAAATACCGCAGTGACGGTAAACCCCAATACAACAACAACAACAACAACAAGAACAGTTGGAGAAGTTTAAACAGGACGCCCTGGAATACCTGGAGCTCGAGAAAAGTGTCAAAGGGTAAGTTCTCTGACTCGTTCGTTCAATTTTTTCAATTTACGTTATTTTCAGGATGATAAGAATATTGGTTAATTTTGATGGTGGGGACTGCTGAGTGTGAAAGAAATACTGAGTAAGTATCCAGACTTTAAAAACTTTTAGGACATGACAAAACATGTTTTCGGGCAAGCGACCATCATACCCTCTCATATACATAAATTAGTCAAAGAATCGAACATGTGACGCAGTAGTTAGAAACGATGTGCCTTATTGTTCGATGTCAGGAGTATTTTATCAATTTGTCTCCTCCCGTGCAGGCATGAGGACGAGGCTTCATTGAATGTTGTGCGGCTGGAAAAAATGTACAAACACGCCCGTGATCGGCTGGAAGCCCAGACCAAAAGTGTGGAGGAACGTAAACAGGTATATATTACCTTCTTAAAGCTCCTGGGGTGATACCTTAATTAGAACGCTACATCAAACATCAACCAATAATAATAAGAGAATAACATTTTCAGGATGTAACTTGTAAAATTAATTATTTTTGATTTGATAGATAAAATTTTATCCATCTTGGTAACTACAAGGAAATATTCTAATTGCGAAACGAAATTAACATGAATATTTTCATTAAGATATGTGTTTGTTTCCAGGAATATTTTAAAACTATGTTCCAACTCGAAAAGAACAAAATCAAGGACATGATGAACTACAAGTCAGATGAGATATACGAGACCAAGAAGAAAATCGAGGAGTTGAACGAGAGGGCAGTGTCCTGTGTTGAGAAGTATGACAAACAGCTGGAGAAATGGAGGATCAAGATGGAAAAGTTCAAAAGGTATTGCATTGTTTAAAAAAAACTTATTTTTTCAAGTACTAGTATCATTTCTTTTATCAATCCTGATTTCTTTTTCATGCATGTCGAACGTTATCAGTTTTAATAATACTGTAAAATCATCAATTTTCGTTGACATTTAATTTCAATGAATATGTACATAAATGAATTTTGTTGGTACATTTATTCGTGGATCCCGTTCAAGGACATGTTTAATACACGAAATGATTTCGTGTTTTTTTCCTGGATGAAGTTTACACGAAACATTGAAAATAAATGTCCCACAAAAGTAATGATAGTATCCGGTATAGGTTGCGCGATCGAGTCATTCAATGTATTTACTTTTCCATACTGTTATTTTAATTGAAGGCATGGTTCAGTATCACTTATCACATGAAACAATGTGGCGGTATTCAGAGGTTGTCATTGATTCAATCAGATGAACCATGAAAATATAAATAAATAAATAAATAAATAAATAAATAAATTAAAAAATGCTAGGAATTTGCATTATTTGCCAAGGCTCATAAAAGAAAACGTCGAAAGCTCTGTGTTACATTATCAAAAGCCTTTCATCAAATACATTAAGCATACGTATAACTTTTTTTTTCTTCTGCGGATGCAATATTTTGCGGTTTTGGGGGCCTAAAATGGTTTAACTTATTTTTGCGCATTTAATTTTTGCGGATTTCTAAAATGAATATAAACATGTTTTGGTTAGCCAGGACATGTATTGGGACACTTTGCTTATACACAAACACAGGTGTATCGTTACAGTTACAACACAGCGCATCATGTGTGAACAATTACGATTAGTACCATAAACGTTCATGTATAGTGCGCACTCATGTAGTGTGCATCCCGAGGTTGAGGTTCAAACCCTTGAAAATAAAAAAACAACCTATATCCCTTCTACAATGCGCATCAATTCTTCGTACATTGAGCCGCGGGTGTTTTGCGGATGTTCGATTGGACTACAGGTAACAAAAGTTCTACTGCTTCCGCAGGACAGTCATGCGACGGTCATTAATCATACCTCTAGTATCAACATTCGATTTGCTTTGTTACGTTGATGTTCAATATTGCCAACAATTAGAGTAATAGTCTTCAACGCCTCGGGAGCGGGAGGTCGTGCGTTCGAAGCCCCGCTGCGACATACCAAAGTCGAATAAAATCGTCCTGTTATAGCTCCCTTGCTTGGCGCTCAGCATATAAGGGTAGTTGCAGGACTGGTTGGCCCGGTGTCAGGATAAAGTGACTGGGTGTGGTATCATGCCACAAGTCTACGGCGTGATACAGCAGTGTGGCAGAACTGTATCTTTTTCAAGTAGACATTGTCTCCAAATGACTGAAATGCTGTCGGTGGGACGTTAAACTAAACTAAACAAACAAACAATAGTCTTCGAATGTTGACACCTCGTTGTTTGTTTGTCACAAGTTATTTGAAGTACACAATTATCATAAACTAAACAATTCTGTCCAAAACGAAAGTTACTAGCTAGGATATCGTCTGAATGTACTAACAACAATAAATTGATTGTATAATCAGAACATAATGGCAATCATGGTTGGTCTCAGTAATGACGATGTAAACATCTCATTCAGCCATAAGTCGTCAATTAATTATTTTGTAAAGTGCAATACTGTATGAGTTCCGGCGGGTGAATCGCATCGATATAAACAAAAATATGAATACAAGGACAAAGATTTCGTAAGCATTTATTTCACAATAACATGATGATATCACAAACAAACAACTTTTCTCAGGCAAATAGATACGATACGGCATGTGTGAAATATCGTTAGTACTGTTAAAGGTGATTTAGGGCAAATGGAGTGACTGTACTGCCGGTACGATTGTCAGTACAACTAGGAGGAAAAATGTAATGAATAATCTGCGCATTAATATTTGCGGTCTGCTTGCGTCCGCAAAATTCTGAAATACATTGCCGCAGAAAAAAAAATCAGTTATACGGTAAAGCATAATTATAAATTTATAAATATATTCACGTACACTTTATTTGAAATAAACAAAACATTACATAATGTAACTATTTATGAATTCCTTTTTGGAGTTAAATCTGCCTAGGTTATCCTGATGAAGGCGTTAGACAAAACGATGATGTAATAACAATATTAAGATTATCCCACATGTTGTTGATTTTCCAACATTATATTTATGCAAGTAAAATACGTAAATATTCTGTTCGTTATAATATTTGATATATGCTGACAAAGTTAAACATATCTAACTCATTACAGATATCATATGTATCCCGGTTTTGTTACAGCTGTCGGCGGACTACGAGAGCGCCTATGTTAACCGTGAGACAAACCGGACCCAGTCCGTCCTCCATACTCTGCAGAACAGTATGGAGCTGATTAGCTGTGGCTCCTACACTCGAAAGTAAATAATCAACTGAAACATATCTTAGATTCCGTTAAAAATGAAAATCTTGAAATTGGAGAAATCGATATTTAACTCTTTTTCTTTCAATATATACTGATTAAGCCAATGCATAACATATATATATCTTCAATGCCTAAATGAGCTATATTTTTGAAGATGTAGTTCTGTCTAAATATTTTTGAGCACTTGATGTAATAGCACTCGTACACTATGTATTAAGATACAATATGAAAATATACTAATTTTAAGATCTATATTCATTAATTTGTTATTACAGCAACGTCGTATCTGACCAGATCGATTCCAGGTCTATTGTAAAGAAAAAAGTTTTAAGGAAAGACAAACTGGATATGAAAGTATTTGAGGTATACAATCAAGATTTTTGCATACATTATTACAATTTGAATTTTCATTTCATGTTCCTCATAAAATCATAAATCAGAAATGACAAATCTTCTCACATTTATATAATTACGTTAATGTCTTTCTTTTTTCGCTCTCCATTGACATATGTACTTCTAATAACACACATTGAAATAACGCCATTGAAATAAAATAATATGCAGAAAACAAGCAAGTTAGAAAATATTTGTCCGCAACATTAGTTAATCCGTCTTTCTAGATTGATTGCTAGTAATCAAGCAATGTATTAAGTTTTCCTAATATCAAAAACTTTCGTCGCTTTTCCAGAACTACAAAGCGGAGAGAGACACAGAAGGCATGTATGGCAAAGCTAAGAAAACTGTTCGGTCCGAGATATTGAGGCCCTCAACAGGGAACGTAATCGGTATGTCATTACTTCAAGTTGCATACCAGTAAATACAGACAGGGCGGTTTTAAGCAATGTATTCCATTTTTATTTATTCCTTTGTTGTTGGTTGAATATATAGCGTTTCTACCACTGATCTGAAAAAGACGTAAAAATCACGAGAATCAATGATTGCTGCTATAAGGGGTCAGATAGAGCTAAAGTTATATTCAGTACGGGGTATATAATTTCCGATTAAGACATCGGCCCACAATGTTGAGTTATCGAAATGCATCTTGAAGTAGTCGCTTGTATTGAGAACTTAATGAGAAATATTAAAGCTGAAGACATAGAAACAATCTTTGTATTATGAATTGATTTCGGATGAAACAAACCCCGAAGACAACCTAGAATTAAACAGAAAAATGAAGTTCAGGAAATCCCTCTACATCGTGACCACAAAATATGAGAAGCAGCAAATAAATCAACTGAACCGCAAAGTTGGTGGGTAGTTTGTTATTATCTTGAATGGTTGTTCGTTCAAGATTTTTTAGCTCGACTATTCGAAGAATATGAGAGCTATTGTAGTCGCCCTTGCGTCGGCGTTGGCGTTGCAGCTTTTGGTTAAAGTTTGCATGCAAGTTACTATCAACCTTATATCTCAATAACCGTTTATGGTATTGACTTGAAAGTTTATAAATATGCTCAGGGGCATCAGATAACCAAGGTAGATAACTCTTGACTGAATTTAATATGAATTATGGCCCCTTTTTAACTTAGAAATTTTGGTTAAAGTTTTGCATGCAATAGAAAATTTGGTTAAAGTTTTGCGTGCAAGCTACTATTTAGTTTGTATCTCAATAACCATTCATGGTATTGACTTGAAAGTTTATGAATATGTTTAGGGGCATCAGACAACCAAAGTAGATACATCTTGATGGAATATATTACAAATTATGACCCCCTTTTAACTTAGAAATTTGGTTAAATTTTTGCATTCAAGCTACTATCCAGCTTATAACTCAGAAATTGCTTGTTGAATTGACTAGAAAGTTAAGGAGTGTCTTCAGGGGCATCAGAAAACTAAGGAAAATAACTTTTGGACTGAATTTTGTACAAATTATGGCCCTTTTCTAACTTGGATTTTTGGTTAAAGTTTTGCATGCACAGTGTTATTGTGCTTATGTCTCAGTAACTAGGCATGGGATTGATTTTAGACATCTTTAATATATTTAGGAGTATCATACTATCAAGGTAGATAACTTTTGATGGAATATATTACAAGTTATGGCCCCTTTTTAATCTTAGAAGTTTTGCATGCAAGGTACATTCATGCTTATATCTCAGAGTCCAGGCATGGGATTGATTTGAAACATCTTTAATATGTTTAAGGGTATCATACTATAAAGGAAGATAACACTTGATGGAATATATTAAAAATTATGACCCCCTTTTAACTTAGAATTTTGGTTACTTTTTGCATTCAAGCTACTATCCAGCTTATATCTCAGAAATTGCTTGTGGAATTGACTAGAAAGTTAAGGAGTGTCTTCAGGGGCATCAGAAAACTAAGGAGGATAACTTTTGGACTGAATTTTATAGATATTATGGCCCTTTTCTAACTTGGAATTTTGGTTAAAGTTTTGCATGCACAGTGTTATTGTGCTAATGTCTCAGTAACTAGGCATGGGATTGATTTTAGACATCTTTAATATATTTAGGGGTATCATACTATCAAGGTAGATAACTTTTGATGGAATATATTACAAGTTATGGCCCCTTTTTAATCTTAGAAATTTTGGTTAAAGTTTTGCATGCAAGGTACATTCATGCTTATATCTCAGAGTCCAGGCATGGGATTGATTTGAAACATCTTTAATATGTTTAGGGGTATCATACTATAAAGGAAGATAACACTTGATGGAATATATTAAAAATTATGACCCCCTTTTAACTTAGAATTTTGGTTACTTTTTGCATTCAAGCTACTATCCAGCTTATATCTCAGAAATTGCTTGTGGAATTGACTAGAAAGTTAAGGAGTGTCTTCAGTGGCATCAGAAAACTAAGGAGGATAACTTTTGGACTGAATTTTATAGATATTATGGCCCTTTTCTAACTTGGATTTTTGGTTAAAGTTTTGCATGCACAGTGTTATTGTGCTTATGTCTCAGTAACTAGGCATGGGATTGATTTTAGACATAAAACTATTAAGGGGTATCAGACTATCAAGGTATATCATTTTTGACTATTATTATGTACAGGGTATGTGAAGGGAAAGAATTGAAATAGATTTCATTTGATTTACCAACAAGCATTTTGAATAGTCGAGCGTGCTGTCCTCTGAGAGCTCTTGTTAATTAATCTTGCACTATTCAAATTACATGTCATGTATTTATTTTACAAAACTATTTCAAAGGAAAGAATAAATAATAATTTTTTAAGTTTGTGTTTATTTTGATTTTTTTAATTGATTCAAGCGGATAAAATATGCTTATCATTTAAAATGTGTCGATATGTAGAAATGATAAAAATATTAATATATTACAGGAGACTATGTTAGACAACTTCTTCCACCTAATGACGAGGGCTATGCTTACGGGAGGTGGTTCACGGGCTCCTCCACAAGAAAAAAAGGAAGGGATTTTATCCAGTATGCCATGTCACTTTTGTGGACCAATCATTCCCAGAGGAGAAACCAGCTGCAGAGCATTCTGGGAAAAGGGCAAAAAGAGAAATACCAGTACAGGAACAGAACAGTTCGAAAAGCGGAAAAAATTAAACCAAGGCTTGAAAGCGAAAATAGTCAAGATGTCCAAGCAAATAGTGTACAAGAAAAAATCATTGGCAATGAGATCAATAAAAATGAAATGGAAATTAATGACAGCTTACAGAAAGGAAGTCCAAGAAAAAGAATCGTATTATGAGCGCCATTTCCGATTCGAGTTTTGTGAAGAAACTTCGAGGAAGGAAGAAACAAAAGGTCGATTCCGTCTCACATCAAGTCACCGATGACCAGGAAACAATACCTAATGAAACAGTTGTCCACAGATTTCAACCAGAAGATGATGGTGAAAATTGTAAGGAATCATTTTCACACAGGTGTCAACGTCGCAAAGATGATCCAACGAAGCCTAAAATGCTGGGGGAAGATATGTTTGCAGAGAAAGCAAACAGGAGTAAAACCTTATGCACAAAGCGAAAACGGCGTAGACAACATTTGCGAACACCAAAGAATGCATGGGATAATGATAAAGAGACTTTGAAAAATGGAGATGAATGCCCAGTAAACAATGGACATGGGCGAGGTGTTGCAAATAAAGTCGTAAACAGAGAGGAAGCAAAAGATAGGTCAACAAATAAAAGCAAACAGAAGCAATAGCGAAGACCTAAGAGGCAAGAAGCAAGACAAAGGCGTAGGGAAAGGAAGAGAAAAGCAGATATGGCTTAGAGTTACTGATATTTGTAAATAATTTTCTTTTAAATATTTAATTGACATCAATTGATTCTTTTAAAGAAATGTTTTTTTCTCTTCAATCATGGTCATTTTTAACTTTTTGGTTAAGGTTATTTTACTCTTGGTATAACTTAAGCATTCTGGTACATTCCAATAGAAATCCACAAATTCTAAAATATCGTCTGCTAACATAGAGGTATACAATTTCTAAAATGTTTCATTTCATAGAACTGGTATTAACCTGTTGACTCTAAAATAGGCTTGTGAAATTAAAACCTGGGCAATCCCACAAAGGCATGTCGTTGGCAATAATTCGTGACTTCATGAAAAGATAATTTCATGTTATGCATTTTATTTTTTCTAGGCGAATGATTTAATAAAAATTATATTATATGATACTGATCTTAATTTTATAATAATTTAAGTTTTTTTTTTTGCAATTTATTCTTTGGTGACTAATGTATGAAGGAAGAAGTATTTTATAAGATCTACCATATGAGAGGTAATGTTTAACAGTTTGTGGGGTATGTAAGTATTTCAGATCTTATATATCGCTCTTATGAGTTGTAAATTAAGTGATCTTAATGCTTAGGATTACCGGCTGGTGTCGTTTCGCAAGTCCGAGATACGCCCACCATGCTCACGCGGGGTAGGTTGACAACTGGTTACACTGCTCACGTGCACAAGGCTCACGCGACGGGAAATATCACGAGCTCTCAGTCTATACTTTTTTTTACTGATTTAAAGTTTTATTTTAGCATTTTTATTGTTACGCATTATTTTAAAGATTATACATAAATAGTTTCTTGATTAATTATATTGATATCAATATGCATACAATAAAATGACCATGAAACAGAATATTGAAAATATATAGATTTTCAATACCCATATCTCTGTTTTAGTGTGCTTTTTTACATAATTAAGTAAACCAGAGAGAGAGAGAGAGAGAGAGAGAGAGAGATCCATCCACTTTTAATTAAGTAAAAAAGGTAAAGAAATTTGATATAGAAGAAGTTAGACTTTCTGTTTTGCATATCTTTCTCTTAGATTGCTGTACTCCTAAGAACATTGTCTTTCAATTGTTTGCATTTAAAATAGTGACTTACTTTTATCATGGTCATTTTTTAACTTTCTGGATAAGGATATTTTGAGCTAATTATACTTTTGGTATAACTTAAACATTCTGATACATTCTAATAGAAATCCACAAATTCTAAAATATCGTCTGCTAACATAGATGTATACAATTACTAAAATGTTTCATTTCATAGAACTGGTATTAACCTGTTGACTCTAAAATAGGCTTGTGAAATTAAAACCTTGGCAATCCCACAAAAGCATGTCGTTGGCAATAACTCGTGACTTCATGAAAAGATACTTTCATGTTATGCATTTTATTTTCTGGGCGAATGATTTAATTAAAATTATATTACTTGATACTGATTTTAATCTAATAACTTAAGTTATTTTTATTGCAATTTATTCCTTGGTGACTAATGTATGAAGGAACAAGTTTCATAAAAGATCTAACATATGTGAGGTAATGTTTAACAGTTTGAGTGGTATGTAAGTATTTCAGATCTTATATATCGCTCTTATGAGTTGTAAATTAAGTGATCTTAATGCTTAGGATTACCGGCTGGTGTCGTTTCGCAAGTCCGAGATACGCCCACCATGCTCACGCGGGGTAGGTTGACAACTGGTTACACTGCTCACGTGCACAAGGCTCACGCGACGGGAAATATCACGAGCTCTCAGTCTATACTTTATTTTTACTGATTTAAAGTTTTATTTTAGCATTTTTATTGTTACACATTATGTTAAAGATTATACATAAATAGTTTCTTGATTAATTATATTGATATCAATATGCATACAATAAAATGACCATGAAACAGAATATTGAAAATATATAGATTTTCAATACCCATATCTCTGTTTTAGTGTGCTTTTTTACATAATTAAGTAAACGAGAGAGAGAGAGAGAGAGAGAGAGAGAGAGATCCATCCACTTTTAATAAAGTAAAAAAGGTAAAGAAATTTGATATAGAAGAAGTTAGACTTTCTGTTTTGCATATCTTTCTCTTAGATTGCTGTACTCCTAAGAACATTGTCTTTCAATTGTTTGCATTTAAAATAGTGACTTACTTTTATCATGGTCATTTTTTAACTTTCTGGATAAGGATATTTTGAGCTAATTATACTTTTGGTATAACTTAAACATTCTGATACATTCTAATAGAAATCCACAAATTCTAAAATATCGTCTGCTAACATAGATGTATACAATTACTAAAATGTTTCATTTCATAGAACTGGTATTAACCTGTTGACTCTAAAATAGGCTTGTGAAATTAAAACCTTGGCAATCCCACAAAGGCATGTCGTTGGCAATAACTCGTGACTTCATGAAAAGATACTTTCATGTTATGCATTTTATTTTCTGGGCGAATGATTTAATTAAAATTATATTACTTGATACTGATTTTAATCTAGTAACTTAAGTTATTTTTATTGCAATTTATTCCTTGGTGACTAATGTATGAAGGAACAAGTTTCATAAAAGATCTAACATATGTGAGGTAATGTTTAACAGTTTGAGTGGTATGTTAGTATTTCAGATCTTATATATATATATATATATATATATATATATATATCGCTCTTATGAGTTGTAAATTAAGTGATCTTAATGCTTAGGATTACAGGCTGGTGTCGTTTCGCAAGTCCGAGATACGCCCACCATGCTCACGTGGGGTAGGTTGACAACTGGTCACACTGCTCACGTGCACAAGGCTCACGCGACAGGAAATATCACGAGCTTTCAGTCTATACTTTTTTTTAACTGATTTAAAGTTTTATTTTAGCATTTTTATTGCTACTCATTATGTTAAAGATTATACATAAAAAGTTTCTTGATTAATTATATTGATATCAATATGCATAAAATAAAATGACTCTTAAACAGAATATTGAAAAAATATAGATTTTTAAAACCCATTTCTCTGTTTTAGTTTTTTCATTTTTTTTTCGTAATTAAGTAAACCAGAGAGAGAGAGAGAGAGATCCATCCACTTTTAATAAAGTAAAAAAGGTAAAGAAATTTGATATAGAAGAAATTAGACTTTCTGTTTTGCATATCTTTCTCTTAGATGCTGAACTCCTAAGAACATCTTGTTTCAATTCTTTGCATTTAAAATAGGGACTTACTTTTATCATGGTCATTTTTTAACTTTCTGGATAAGGATATTTTGAGCTAATTATACTTTTGGTATAACTTAAACATTCTGATACATTCTAATAGAAATCCACAAATTCTAAAATATCGTCTGCTAACATAGATGTATACAATTACTAAAATGTTTCATTTCATAGAACTGGTATTAACCTGTTGAATCTAAAATAGGCTTGTGAAATTAAAACCTTGGCAATCCCACAAAGGCTCGTTGGCAATAACTCGTGACTTCATGAAAAGATACTTTCATGTTATGCATTTTATTTTCTGGGCGAATGATTTAATTAAAATTATATTACTTGATACTGATTTTAATCTAATAACTTAAGTTATTTTTATTGCAATTTATTCCTTGGTGACTAATGTATGAAGGAACAAGTTTCATAAAAGATCTAACATATGTGAGGTAATGTTTAACAGTTTGAGTGGTATGTTAGTATTTCAGGTCTTATATATCGCTCTTATGAGTTGTAAATTAAGTGATCTTAATGCTTAGGATTACCGGCTGGTGTCGTTTCGCAAGTCCGAGATACGCCCACCATGCTCACGTGGGGTAGGTTGACAACTGGTCACACTGCTCACGTGCACAAGGCTCACGCGACGGGAAATATCACGAGCTTTCAGTCTATACTTTTTTTTAACTGATTTAAAGTTTTATTTTAGCATTTTTATTGCTACTCATTGTGTTAAAGATTATACATAAATAGTTTCTTGATTAATTATATTGATATCAATATGCATAAAATAAAATGACCATGAAACAGAATATTGAAAAAATATAGATTTTTAAAACCCATTTCTCTGTTTTAGTTTTTTCATTTTTTTTCGTAATTAAGTAAACCAGAGAGAGAGAGAGAGAGAGAGAGAGATCCATCCACTTTTAATAAAGTAAAAAGGGTAACGAAATTTGATATAGAAGAAATTAGACTTTCTGATTTGCTTATCTTTCTCTTAGATGCTGAACTCCTAAGGACATCTTGTTTCAATTGTTTGCATTTAAATAGTGACTTACTTTTATCATGGTCATTTTTTAACTTTCTGGATAAGGATATTTTGAGCTAATTATACTTTTGGTATAACTTAAACATTCTGATACATTCTAATAGAAATCCACAAATTCTAAAATATCGTCTGCTAACATAGATGTATACAATTACTAAAATGTTTCATTTCATAGTACTGGTATTAACCTGTTGACTCTAAAATAGGCTTGTGAAATTAAAACCTGGGCAATCCCACAAAGGCTCGTTGGCAATAACTCGTGACTTCATGAAAAGATACTTTCATGTTATGCATTTTATTTTCTGGGCGAATGATTTAATTAAAATTATATTACTTGATACTGATTTTAATCTAATAACTTAAGTTATTTTTATTGCAATTTATTCCTTGGTGACTAATGTATGAAGGAACAAGTTTCATAAAAGATCTAACATATGTGAGGTAATGTTTAACAGTTTGAGTGGTTTGTAAGTATTTCATATCTTATATATCGCTCTTATGAGTTGTAAATTAAGTGATCTTAATGCTTAGGATTACCGGCTGGTGTCGTTTCGCAAGTCCGAGATACGCCCACCATGCTCACGCGGGGTAGGTTGACAACTGGTTACACTGCTCACGTGCACAAGGCTCACGCGACGGGAAATATCACGAGCTCTCAGTCTATACTTTATTTTTACTGATTTAAAGTTTTATTTTAGCATTTTTATTGTTACACATTATGTTTAAGATTATACATAAATAGTTTCTTGATTAATTATATTGATATCAATATGCATACAATAAAATGACCATGAAACAGAATATTGAAAATATATAGATTTTCAATACCCATATCTCTGTTTTAGTGTGCTTTTTTACATAATTAAGTAAACGAGAGAGAGAGAGAGAGATAGATCCATCCACTTTTAATAAAGTAAAAAAGGTAAAGAAATTTGATATAGAAGAAATTAGACTTTCTGTTTTGTATATCTTTCTCTTAGATTGCTGAACTCCTAAGAACATCGTCTTTCAATTGTTTGCATTTAAAATAGTGACTTACTTTTATCATGGTCATTTTTTAACTTTCTGGATAAGGATATTTTGAGCTAATTATACTTTTGGTATAACTTAAACATTCTGATACATTCTAATAGAAATCCACAAATTCTAAAATATCGTCTGCTAACATAGATGTATACAATTACTAAAATGTTTCATTTCATAGTACTGGTATTAACCTGTTGACTCTAAAATAGGCTTGTGAAATTAAAACCTGGGCAATCTCACAAAGGCATGTCGTTGGCAATAATTCGTGGCTTCATGAAAAGATACTTTCATGTTAGGCATTTTATTTTTTGGGTGAATGATTTAATTAAAATTAATTTTTTTGATACTGATTTTAATCTTATAACTTAAGTTATTTTTATTGCAATTTATTCCTTGGTGACTTATGTATGAAGGAACAAGTTTCATATAAGATCTACCATATGAGAGGTAATGTTTAACAGTTTGAGTGTTATGTTAGTATTTCAGATCTTATATATATATATATATATATATATATATATATATAGCTCTTATGAGTTGTAAATTAAGTGATCTTAATGCTTAGAATTACCGGCTGGTGTCGTTTCGCAAGTCCGAGATACGCCCACCATGCTCACGTGGGGTTGGTTGACAACTGGTCACACTGCTCACGTGCACAAGGCTCACGCGGCGGGAAAAATCACGAGCTTTCAGTCTATACATTTTTTTTAATGATTTAAAGTTTTATTTTAGCATTTTTATTGCTACCCATTATGTTAAAGATTATACATAAATAGTTTCTTGATTAATTATATTGATATCAATATGCATAAAATAAAATGACCATGAAACAGAATATTGAAAAAATATAGATTTTCAAAACCCATATCTCTGTTTTATTTTTTTCATTTTTTTCATAATTAAGTAAACCAGAGAGAGACAGAGAGAGAGAGAGAGAGAGAAGAGAGAGATCCATCCACTTTTAATAAAGTTAAAAAGGTAAAGAAATTTGATATAGAAGAAATTAGACTTTCTGTTTTGCATATCTTTCTCTTAGATTGCTGAACTCCTAGGAACATCGTCTTTCAATTGTTTGCATTTAAAATAGTGACTTACTTTTATCATGGTCATTTTTTAACTTTCTGGATAAGGATATTTTGAGCTAATTATACTTTTGGTATAACTTAAACAGGGGCCGCCGTGGCCGAGCGGTTACAGTCTTGGACTACAAATCTCTCAGCCCCTCACCGCTGTGGTTCGAATCCTGGTAGTGACTTCGGATTTTTCATGTGAGGAAGCCTTCCAGCTGGCTTGCGGTAGGTCGGTGGTTCTACCCGAGTACCTCTGTGTACTCGGGGTCTTCCTCCACCTGTAATTAGCTGGACGTCGCTATATGATTGAAATACTATCGCAGCGACTGTAAACCCCAATACAACAATACAACAATAACTTAAACATTCTGATACATTCTAATAGAAATCCACAAATTCTAAAATATCGTCTGCTAACATAGATGTATTCAATTACTAAAAGGTTTCATTTCATAGTACTGGTATTAACCTGTTGACTCTAAAATAGGCTTGTGAAATTAAAACCTGGGCAATCCCACAAAGGCATGTCGTTGGCAATAATTCGTGGCTTCATGAAAAGATACTTTCATGTTAGGCATTTTATTTTTTGGGTGAATGATTTAATTAAAATTAAATTATTTGATACTGATTTTAATCTTATAACTTAAGTTATTTTTATTTCAATTTATTCCTTGGTGACTAATGTATGAAGGAACAAGTTTCATATAAGATCTACCATATGAGAGGTAATGTTTAACAGTTTGAGTGTTATGTTAGTATTTCAGATGTTATATATATATATATATATATATATATATATATATAGCTCTTATGAGTTGTAAATTAAGCGATCTTAATCCTTAGGATTACCGGCTGGTGTCGTTTCGCAAGTCCGAGATACGCCCACCATGCTCACGTGGGGTAGTTTGAGAACTGGTCACACTGCTTACGTGCCCAAGGCTCACGCGGCGGGAAATATCACGAGCTTTCAGTCTATACATTTTTTTTTACTGATTTTAAGTTTTATTTTAGCATTTTTATCGCTACCCATTATGTTAAAGATTATACATAAATAGTTTCTTGATTTATTATATTGATATCAATATGCTTAAAATAAAATGACCATGAAACATAATATTGGAAAAAATATAGATATTCAAACCCCATATCTCTGTTTTAGTGTTTTTTTTCCATAATTAAGTAAACCAGAGAGAGAGGGAGGGAGAGAGAAAGAGAGAGATCTACTCTTAATAAAATAGACACAAAACGCTGCAAATTTAGTTGCTAAACAATTACAATGGGATAGTTCTTTTTTCAGCAGAAAATGGACAAAAATATGAAAAACAAGCCAATTAGAGTTTGTAGGACGAGTACGAGTAAGCCTGACGATAAATATGTTATAGAAGAAATAATACTTTCTGTTTTGCATATATTTCACTTAGATTGCTGAACTCCTAATAACATCGTCTTTCAATTGCTTGCATTTTAAATAATGACTTACTTTTAACGTCACTGGTGGTTGCATTTAGCAACATTACTATCTCAACAGTGCTGATGTAGGTGTGACAACAACGATCAGTTTATAAATATTTCCTAGTTCCTTACAAAATGTTTTAGCTACCAGGGCACATCTTTTAATAATATAAGATACGAATTCCATTAAAAACAAGTAATGTAATGATAATAGTATAAACTGTAAATATATTTTACCATTTCCGTTTAATGAAATATTCAATTGACTGACTTAATAAAAGTAATGATCTTTCTTAATTATTTTTGCTACGTGATGAAATATATAGATAATTTTACTAATGCTAAAGCTGAGTACGGTTGGTGGAATTCGAACCCCTACTGGTTACTGAGACAAAGGTCATATTACATGCAGTGACTCTTAATTAAAGCAAATTTGTCAGAAGAATACCAGAAAGTACTTCACTAGTATATTCAAAGAGCTTTGGCTTTGTACTTGTATAAATGTTGTTCTCTGAAATTTTCAACCAATTTTAGTTAAGTCCTTTTCATTAAGCAAGAATCACCCTTTTTCACATCAATGGATTACTGCATCCCTCCTCTTCCAATATGCAAAATATCATGCATGTCCCTGTCATATTTACAGAATGATTCGAGAGTCTAAAACAAATACCTCTTAGATCTCTTATTTATTTGCGTCAGTGCTTCAGAAATCTTTGATGAAAAAACAGTCGTATAGCTGATAGTCTATTTTTTTTTTTTTTAAATATGATACGATCTAACCCTCTTTGTTCCTTTAAACAGAATCTGGTAACACGTTGTTATTAGCCCTTGTCCAAGCCAAGCGATCGTTTTGATAACACGAGCGACACGTCAAAATATTCCTTGGCCATGACCACATTGAATAATTCTCCGACTGAATTCAAACAATAATCAAACATTAATCCGTGACATTACGGATTTCTTGCACACTTTAGAGTTCTAATCCAAATTCATAGACTATGTAGATATATGTCATAGGTTATACTAAGGGTTTTCTTCAGCATGAATAATAGAGAGTGTCCCAAACATGCTGCAGACAAAAGTATTGAGTAGGGTGATACACGGTTGTGTTGCTGAGCTCGTAAAATGTGTCTCTGTTAAATACTGTATGATATCAGGTGACATACTTCTTGATTATGGAAGAGATACCAGGTCATAATTCTATTCCGCTTGTTACTTATTCTGTTGTTAAATGCAATCTAAATTTCAAATGTAATCATTTTTCGGCTATTGGTGGTGTTATTCTGTGTGTAATTGTGGAACTTAATTAGTGTCTTCCTGATTATTTACTTTTAAAACTCGCTGTCCGTTAGATCTAAATTGCAATCCGTCTACTATAATTCGCTAACCACATTCCGCTTGTTGCAAGTCGATTGTGAAACTAGAAAGCTAGCTCTGGTTTTAGACGGCAGTTTGCCGTCTTTACTAGCTAGAAACGCTTACCAGGCATCGCTGACCTTGCTAATTTGCATATTTTCCATGACAAGTTTAACTGTACCTCACCGCGCTTAGTGCGGATCCACGCAATGCGATTCTGCACTTACGAATACGAATGAAATATGTTATGCAGACCCTTTATTCATAACCGCAACCGCTATTCATTTGCTGTTGTTTGTAAACGTGTTATTTTGCTCTGCAAACATCCATTATAAGCGTGAACAATATATCCGTGACACTTATAAACCAGAACAGCAACCCATGTTACATACTTGAAGATCTACTCCTGTAAAAAGAAAGAAAGTAGCTCTTCGAATAGCTGTAATTAACCTTAAGTAGTTCATGCGTAATTTTGCATGAAAGCGAGTTAGGTTTCTCCCAGAGCATTTACATTCAAGACTGAAGTATCTAAACATCAAGTACCTTGTTGTTCCTTCCCATGGGAAGGAACATCTATAGTCATACATTTCAACTTGACAGTTTCAGATTCACTTCCTGCGGAGATGTTATCCCGCTTAGTATCGGATTTGCCTCATGATACCTACGATGAGACGGGATCCAATCGGAAGTGACGTGATAGCAGAAACCGCCATTTATCCGCCATTTTAACGGCCATTACGTGATATCACGTGATGTGCGCCATTTTATCGACCATTTTTAGTCAATCTAGCAGGTGCGTGCAGGTTTAAATTACGGCTTCGTGTTGTCCCGATTAAGTAAACACGATATCAGCCTAAATTGAACTTAGCCCTATTAAAGTCCTTGAATTTCTTGCTTCATTTCCTGTGCTACCATGACTTAAAGAAAAAAAAACATAAGAAAGTTTTGACTTGGAGAGAAATGTTCAACCACCTACAGTTTGTCCTTTTCGTACTCTAAGGTTATCTCTTCCATATGCAAATGCTGAAAAACGGCTTTCACTTCATACATCATCATTTAGAAATGCCCTGGAAGGAAATTTTGGTAGGCTAAAACTTGTTAAGTTATACACTTAAGTAACAGTAGAGAGTGTATATAAATCGGGTCAAAGGGAATGACCTACTGCTGAAGTTCATACAGTCAGGTTCATGACCCTAATTCCGGATTAGTTTGTAACAAACAGAGTGCGTATTCGATTGTCTTACTACCGACTTTAGTTGTAGGAGAGTGTGTGGAGTTTTTGTGTTATGTGGCTTTTGCCTCTTTTATATCAATAATTAAGGATCACAGCTTTTTTCCCTGTTAATCCGGCTGCCGTCTCTCAGCGCATTGAGCGCTTTGATTAAACGGTGTGACTGTTCTTTTTTACCGGCCTTTTCTGGAGACATTAGATTCCAAAGCTTGTTTGCACGTCTTGCCTATCAATATTCAAAAGATATACTTGTCAGTCAAATTTTTAATATTTCTATATAAAATATGTTACATACACATGTATAAAACACAAGCGATAAGGAATGTTTTTTTTACTGTTGAACTACTTTAATGCCGATCACGTACACATCGTCCGAACGGTCTGTTGTACGGAAAAGACCGACATCGCAGATATTCTAAGCGTTCGGTTCAAATATTTTTTCATAATTTAATTTTATTCAATTTCCACGTATAAGTAAATCTTAATAAATCTATTATGCCCATAAATGATGGACACATTTATAGAAAAATAATCAAAGAAAATGTCTACAAATATCTCGTCCGGTCTAATATTTGATTCACGTCGTCTAGAAAAGTCAGAAATCATAAAACTGCTGGAAGTATTGTAAAGCCTTGTTTCTAATGGTGGAAATCTATTATTAGGGTATCATATGTTTGACATAAAGTAGTATATATGGTTATATGTATGAAGTTTAACTAATCATAATACACAAGACGTTTTGAAACTCAAATAACCACAAGGATATACTAATGAAATGTATCTCGTCAATAGTTGTAACTTGGTTTGAACAACCTTTTGATCCGTTTCATTTTCAACTATTGCAATGTGTTATGACTAGGAATTAATATTTAGTATACTGGTCACGTGTTTATTTGTCATCTAGTCGCTGGCGGACAAATTATTATTTTGTTTAATGGTATGAAATGTATCAAATTTCGACTTTCTTAAATGGCAGGACTATATATAGGAGTTCCAAATAAAAAATGTAAAACTCAAACTCAAATTATTTAGCAAATAGCAATACCATTCACCAAACTCATTTATAAATAATGTTAGCACATGACGCCATACGAACAAACAATACACACATAGAGAATCGGTTGACATCTCAGTGTTTATACATATCTACAAAGTCAACAAAACTATCAACGAAATTAGATATATGACAATGTAAATATCTCGTGATTTCACTGACATTTATGTGGATACTCATTCTGGCCACTCTCATTTTATTCTACTGATTTTCACATACTGCACATTTATTTTGTTTTATTAAAGTAAGAATTGCCATACAGAGAGAACAGTAGGGAAAATCTCATTAACTAAAATGTACTTTATCACCTTTGTATACCAATACTTGCAGTTCCTCGTCATCTGAACTAATTAGAATCATCATTTAAACTACAAACCATCAACGTATATTTTATTTACTTAACTCGTTCTTTTATCTATCTAACGTGTTTGTAATTCCTAAGTCCCATTGCTGTCAATACCCTGTCATTATTTTGGCACGAAATAGTACTAATTTGAATCGAGAAAGTGATCATGACAATGTTAACGCAACAGAATTAATTTTTCTCCAATTTCCCCCTTGCTTTTTCGTTTGTACTGTTTTCGGTGTTATACATCTCAATATATTCGCATATGCAACTTATGTCGTTCATTTCTGATTAAATTTTTCTACAGAATTGTTGCACGTAAACTTAATTTATTCATTAAGTGCAAAACTTATGGTGTCTGAAAGGCGTCACTTATTTTGAAAAATAAATTTTATTTTTAGGCACTTTCTCAGTGGTGCATTCAAAACAATGGAGGTTTGGAACGAAATTCTCGAAGGAGTTGAGCTAGTTCATATCATATGCATTTTGTATATCAAAATGAAGCGAATAAGGTTCCACATGATCGTTTAATTTTCACATAGCCAGCATTGAATGAATTCCGAAGCGCCGAACGGGATATTAACCCAAAGCAAAAAAAAAAAAAAAAAAAAAAAAGAAGAAAAAAAAAATGAAGGACAAAGTTACAGTTAAGATGTGTGTGTGTGTGTGTAATCTTAATTTAGACAAGTTGTATAACTTGCTCTATAACTTACGATATACCTTATTTAGTGATATGAAGCCGGAGTCGTTTTGAAATAAGATTTTTTTCAGAATAGGCATTACTTATACATAGATGGATACCTTTTATAGATATCTCTAGGCCCTAATCAATCAATATTTGAAACTTTATTCATGAGTTCAGACTCCAGGACTCTAGGATTGTCATTTTCTTCTTTGATAATATGTGGATTTACTATTTTAATCCTTTGAATCTATATCAAAATATAGTCACCGGCCAATATAAAAATCTTAAATAAATACACACCTCTCGAAAATCTTAAACTACAGAAAAAATGTACCCTTTAAGTTGAGTGCGAAATGCTGACTTTCAGGTCTTTTAGTTATCATTTTTGCTCCAGGATAAATGATCATTAAGCGGGTCATATGCGGGTTTAACAAAGTTAACATGAATTGTGGGAAGGAACAAACAACCGATCAGAACTCTATGAACTTTTGTTGTTGAAATGTTTTATTACTATTGATGCAAAATGTTCCTATACAACATACAATATCCAACAACACCTTCAAGCCTGTGCCAAACATTTGTGAAAACTTACGTTAAGTCCATTCCAAGGTACTTGGGTATTTATGCCGGTGGCCGAGACTTGGAACAAATTCAGTTGGTGATTAGATACTTTCGTTAGGCTGGCTAAGAACAAACTTGACAAGTATTCATTTCAAAAGGAAATTTTATTTATTGAAAGTTAGCGGGTAATAGGTTAAATTACAACATCCAATCAAAATGGCGGCTATTGAATTAATGTTTATTTTTCAATCTTAAATCGAAAATAATCATCGTCATCGTTTCTTTGATTACTGTTCTGTACATTGTATTCCGTAACTGAACGGTTGTCGATGGATTCCTCTCAGGTCGTTGGACCTTGTACTTTCGATAGCATTGCAAACATGAGTGATACTCTGGATTAGTTGCTGCCAACTTGAGTCAGTACTTAATTATGTTGTAGACAGTATTTGGTCTTTTTGACTTTTGGGCTGCTATTGCACAAAGGTTATTTTATTAAGAATGTGACACTAAAGTTGAATTGATTATGACATGGATTCAAGTGCATTGATTATGCAATTTCATAATTTCTTTATATGAATGCGACTTTGATATTTTAAAATTTGCAGCAGAACATTTTGGCGTTTGATCTTTCTGGTACATGTAGTGCTAATCCTGTGTGCAGTGCACAATACATGGTATACGAGGGACATTTCAGGAGTATTGCAACTGATCATCGTGGAGCCTCGTTTGGAACGGGATTCACATAAAAAGTGTACCTTTATAACGAGACATCCATTTTCTACACGGATATACCAAACTTGTATGTGTACATACTGTATTCTCGCTAATACTTAGACAAACGCAACACAAAGTCATTAGACTCTATTGTAAAATGGTTGGCAAGAAAAAGTGTAAAGGCAGCTGAAATTCGAGGCTATATTAAAGACTCATGCCTGCGAAGGAAATGTAGTGCCACTGCAAGGAATATGGTTAAAAAGTATGCAATGTGGTCAAGTCTGATGCAAGACTAACTGTTCATCAGATAACTACTATAGTCGGCATTTCAGCCGAAACTGTATTAGCATACTAAAACATAATTTGAAAATGAGGCGCATTACAGCTAGATGGATCCCCCATTTCTTGTCGGACAAGCAAAAACGTGTCCGACTTGAAACAGACAGAACACTGTTCAAACTGTTTCTAAATATTATAAAAATCTATTTTCTTACATTATTGCAAGAGATGAGACATGGGTACACTTTCTTGAGCCTACCAGGAATCTGCTGTTTATCGGTGTATGCTGGGTGTATCTGAAAGTGAGTATGACAATGCATTTAACATTTTGATTGAAACTGATTGAAAACGTTTGAAACTTTGTGTAAGTAGCAAGGGTGCATACCTTGAATTTATGACGTGTAAATAACTTAAAGCCTATCAAACGCACGCTTTGTATTATCCAAGTAGTATTACTTCTGAAATGCCCCTCGTATGATACCCCCATCACAGCACACACCTGATTTATCTGTCTGTCTGTGCTTAATGATTATATGTATACATTTTTCAATGTGATATTGTTTTTGTAACCACCTGGGCATATGACGTTCTGGTGGACATAAAATGTATCAATCTGTGTATATCTACATATAATTACAGTGAATTATACTATCTGATAGTAAAATCAGTATTCACACGTTCCCATTTTTTCGAGAGATAATGATTTGTATATTGAAATTCTTTACACACTATATACAGTAGCATACCCATTTGTTATATTCAATCAAGTAATCAATAGATAAATTATATTCCCTTATATGTGTGTAAAATCGTTAGACACTAACAGGTACCTACGCTGTATATGTGTGGGGTGATTACCATCATAATGAAATACCTTCTTTTTTCCTGATGTTTGACGTCAAAGAAATTTCTATGTGGATCATTTATTACAAAAATGCTGAGTTTGCCCCGTCACGAAAGTTTGTACCCAACATTTGAAATGTAATAGGGACATTTCGTATTGATTTATATATTTTTGAATGCAGATACATTGTTAAATACACGAGACAGTTCTCTTAATTCGCAGCGATATTGATATATACATACTATTTTGGGGTGACGCAGTTTAAACCGGAAACAAACAATTACCAGATAGATGTGAACATGCCCCATTTCTCACATTATCTGAAAATGTACGCACACATAAGACACGTTTTGTTTCATTTTCCCATCACTGTTCAAATGTGTATCAACAATCTTAAACGGTTAGTTACTGTAACTAAGCTACCGTTTTTCAAACAATATCATATGAAAATATTAACAGGAGACATTGGCCTTTCCAACAACAAAACAAAAAAGACACATCAGTGGTGAAATTAATTACTAAGACCAATTCGTAAAAGCCACACCATTATCTAAAGTATCGAAAACAGCCTCAGGTTTGCGGTAGCCATGTACTTGCAATCCTCATCAAAGGTTGAGTTACACCAACGGAAGGTGGTCCTTTTAAGCTAACCTGAGCACTAAAAGCACAAGTTGAGCTATTGTTGTCAGTCAATATCCGGCGTTCTTTAGTCCGTCAAGCTCTCCGTCAACATTTTCTTGTGTACACTCTAGCATCTTCCTTTCTTCTTTCTTCAGCAATCTTCTTCATACATTTTGACAATGTTTATAAACATAATATTCCGGCTAAGTTCGATTTTTGCTCCTATCTGCCCATAAGGTCTGAAGTTATGTCCCCTGAATGATTTTTTTTAAACTTAATACAATAACTTCTGGCTAAGTTCGATTATTGCTGATATTTGCCCATAAGGTCTGACCTTATGTCCAATGAATGATTAAACAAGAGCCGGTAGAACCAGTGGATGCTCCCCGAAATGCGCTTGTAACTTGATGTTTTAAGCCATCGCCTTCAAATTTGGACAACTGGTACAGTTTTGTGTGTGGCATTACATTTTGACGTTGGATGGCATTGACTATGACCCAGTGGCGTCCTTTTGAATTTTTATTGTATATCCTTCAAATTTGGCCCAAAGGTACTGTTTGATGTCTGGAATTGAAATGCTGTAATGTAAACAGTATGACTATACTGCAATATATATAGTTACTTGTACAGACAATCAAGGCTTTGTTTCTCAGGTGAGCGACTTCAGGGCCATCATGGCCCTCTTGTTTATTGAAGTGGCTGTTTTACATAATAAAGATTACGTTTAAGAATGATGTTAAAGAATTGGAGAATGAGACATCCGATGTGTATGTCGCCATTGTCCAAATCTTCTATTCAAAAGTTAAAAAAAAATTAAATTTTGAAATGTTCTTTGAATTAATTCTTGTTTTTTTTATTTATTTTGACATTTATTAAATCTAATTTAAATACACTGCCCCCCACACACTCTCCAAAGAGGAAGTACGACCATAAGCAAATATTTGACGTTGAGTTTAAAATAAAAATGATTCATTACTGTTTGGTAAACATTTGTGTTAAATTACTATCAAGTTACGCTGTCATTTTCATAATAAATGCTTTTTAAGTCAGCTGCAATACTTTTCTAGATTCTCATCCAGCTTCATCATCGAACATGTCACTTGGAAGTTTGCTCTTTTTACCATTTCTTCCCGTTCTTAATCAAATCTATGACCTTATAAATGAGACTACTTTCACGGATGAGTCCTGTTGGTTGATTGTCAACAGATGCTCATGTACTTACAAATAATCAATTTTGTCCTTTCATTTATCGAATATTTCTCTTTGCTTTATCAGATTATTTTGGATAGCTTTTAGATCAAATCAATTCAACGTTTATACTACCTTAATTCGAATCGAAAGTTTCCATAGGAAATATTATGAACACAAAGTGCTCTTTAGAGAAAATTCATCGTCGTTATTGTATCAGTATGACTTCAACATATATCACTAAAACCTCTCATCTGGAATGGAAATTTCACCCGTATTTTATGTTGCAGTCTAGAGGATTTAAACCGTTTATATCGTGTCAATCATTTGAACCTTGATCAGTATGCAACACAACACAGTCTGTATTAACAGCTAGATTGTGGACTTACCATTGGCTTAAGTACGTGTTTGCTGCGGTCGACAGTATTCGTAGCAAGCCACGATTGATTGTCCACTTGGCATTGCAATAGCGTATAACGTCTACATGTAATCTCATTAACGTGTATCATTTAGTCTACTCACATACTTATGAATAACCAAAGAAGTTCTGTTCTTATTACACTATGATTATCTTGAGATCGAAGTAATGTCCCGGGCGAAAAATAATGATTCAACCCAGCCACCGCCAAAAAGGTATTTTTTTTCAATAGACGTTAATAACAGAAAAAAAAAGAACCTAGAGAAAGCTCCCTATAAATTGAAGTCCGAATCAATTCTTCCTGGCTACTATTAGAACATAATTTATCATACTGGACATCTCTGCCATTAATAATTACAAACAGACGTTCTAAAATTTGCACTCCCCTTTCTCCCAGAGAAGTACATTAAGTGATTACTAAATAAGTACGCCACCAGATTCCCTTGGAAAATTGATCTCTAAGATATCAAAATGTCTTTGGTTCGAAAGAATGACTGAAAAGATAACTAGGCAGGCGAACTCATGTCTACCAAAATTATATCGTTTAAATTTAAGGGCCTGGTTTTAACATCCAACCATCAATATATAAGTATTTTTTTAGATATTGTTCCAGACAATAATGCTGTGGAAGGTGAAAACCCAATTTAGAAACAACGTTTACGTGTTCAACGCTATTCAAGGGAGCTGTACCAGTGCAGTTCTAATTCTCATTTGATTATCTATTTATATTTATACATATATACATGATATGACAAGAAACTGTAAAGTTTACGTCAATAGAATATACTGTCTGTCTGTCTAATGATATTGACTCGTGAAAGTCGGGCAAAATTTCGACGAAAGTAATTTGTTAATGTTGCAAGCTCGGGAAAACTAAACATAATACAAAGGAGGCACTGGTCTCGGAAAAATGCACCACAGAATACCGAATACTTCGTTGTTTTTTTTTGTTTTTTTTTTGCAACGTGTTATTTGTATTTTTTGATATGGTCAACAAGACAAAAACAGAGAAATAGAATTGATCTAATGTCACCAAACAGAAAAGCATTCTTAATTATATGCCTAATTATATATAAGAAATAGACTCATATATTTTTATCTGTATTCTATTCATCAGCAAATTAGTTGTATACCTTACAACAATGAAGCAGCTAGCCTCGTGAAGTCGGTTCTATCAGATCTACAACATCACTTGAGATACTAACACGAATCTTTTGCCACGTTTACTCCAAGAATAACAAACAAGTATATGCTTTGGTAACACATTCTGCGAGCAAGAACATAAACCAGAAATGTACATGACAATTTCAATAAAAAATGCATGTGTGAATAACTAAAGGCCCCAAATTTCACCCCGAAGAAAAACTCGTCTGCATGAGGATATCCGTTAATTTACCTAATTCCGTCAGATTGTAATATGCCCAACGCATTGCTACAGATACAATCATTTTTCTCTTAATCTTAAATTATGATAAACTTATCGAAAATGAAGGTCAAGAATCATCAGATTTCCATTCTCTGCTAAACGTGTTTACTCAGTCCGTTTAGCATGCCAGGTAACGTATTTAGCATTCATATCGTCTTGTTTTTCTAAGGTTGAAATTGACTGATGCGGTTTCCGTGAGACAAACTAGACAATATTCAGCTATTTTAAATTATCTCTTTCTTTCTTTAATACCCTAATATGATCAATATCTTTATAAGAAAGCAGAAAGCAAAAAGAATGAGGAATTTCATTCATAAGGAATAAACTATTTGCCGACGGCTACTTTGTCATTCGTCATGTACACAGTCTGGCGGGCCTTTCTTCGCTTTTATCTCTCGGATTCAGAGAAAATTGACTGTAAAACTTCTCTTAGACCTTAAAGTCTATTATCCCTATTTCAAAATTGAGTTTTTTGTTCTTTGCTATTTACAGAAAATTTTATATTAAATGTAGATTATCCTACAGCAATGTAACTTTGATATGCTCTTCCGAGCACCTAGCATCTTGGGCATAGTTCATTCACATATGTTTCAAATAACATTGTTCCAATTTCCGACGTATTATCAAACTGTCATTTTTTACGAACAATCGTTTTTGTAATGTGACTATCTTCATTTCATTGTTATATAAACATGTTTATCTATGTGTTAAAAGAATGTTCATATCTTTAGTTTAAATGTTGCTAGTTTGGTTCTTTATTTGCGTGTGTGAAACGTAATAAAGACAGCATTTCAAACACGTTTGGACTACTGTCTACATGAGTGTCATGATAACACAATGTATCACCTTATACTGAAAATAATCTAGGCACTAATATAACAGTACCAACTTCTTTCCCAGTAAATTGAATAAGTTAAAACCTTAAAAGCCCATTATACTTCATAATGATATAATTTTCATAAAAAAATAAAATAACATTGACATATTGTAAACTAATACAAATGGAACATAATGTGCAAATAGCTTCTGTAAAGTAACTGAAAATGGTGATCAAAATTAGTATTGTAGATGTTGTCATAATACTTTCATTGTTCACATTTTGCATTTGCGAGTATTCCCGAATACACTCAGAAATAATTTGAATTTAAAAAAACCGTTACAATTTGTTTATCTGCTTCGTCATCAATTTATGCACTCGTGATTCCATAACGGAAAAATACGGAATGTCAGTGGAAAATTGACGGGAATATGCAAATTTGTTATTTTTGTAAACCACTGACATTCAAAGATCCTTAAAAGATTAAAATTAAGATTTAAAATTTTAAATGATCTTTAAATGATTCTTCCTATTTATGCATTGTAGTATCGTTGTCGTCATCGTTATGTACAGATTGCATCTCGAAACAAATCTGTATCAAACACTTTGCTTTTCTGTCCGAAGAAAATACACTGCTTTTGGAAGCATAATGGGTTTTTAAGATATCGCAGGCGTTGATCGATTCGTAAACTAACAGGGGCCTCCGTGGCCGAGAGGGTAAAGTCGCTGACTTAAACACTCACTCAGCCCCTCACTGCGTGGGTTCGAAACCCGGCAGGGTCATTCGAATTTTCATGTGAGGAAGCCTTCCAGCTGGCTTGCGGTAGGTCGGTGGTTCTGTCCGGATGCCTCCGTGCATTCGGGGTCTTCCTCCACCTGTAATTAGCTGGACGTCACTATATGACTGAAATACTGTCGAAGCGACGGTAAACTCAAATAGTCAAGTCAAGTCTAACTTTAAACTGTTGGCAAACAGCACGCACCTTTACAATAAAAAATAAATTTTATGCAGGAAATAATATGATTTTAATTTTCTTAGCGAAATGAATCAGACGAAAAATGTATTAGTTTTGTGTCAGCCCTGATTTAACGTTGTAACAAGTGCGCAAGATTTTCTTGTTCTATTGGAGTGGTCACACTGTTTTTATACACCCAAAGCTAGCTTTGGGCGGCATTATAAAATCGGACCGTCCATCCGTCCGTGTGTGTGTGTGTGTGTGGTGTGTGCATTTTCGTTATCGGACAAAAACTTTGTCATGCATGCATGCGTTTCTATATAATTTGGCATCAATGATCTTCCCGAGAAGTCGGATTGTCGCGCAAAAGATGCAGGTTGTGACTCAAAGGTAAAGGTCACAGAAAACAACCATAGGTCATTAAATGGTATTGTTTGGTTTCCGGAAACTAACTCTATCATGGATGGATGGATATTTGCAACCACTGGCATAAAACTTCATATACAGATAGAACATATGGAAGAAAGTGCAGATTATAAGACCCATAACTCTTAAGTTAAATATATTTTGAGTTATTCCCCTTTCTTGATAGAGCTATTGGGCAGGGGACACGTGTTTACACGGTTTTCAAAGGAACACTCAAGTCTACTGTACATCAAGTATGCGCTAAAATCTGCTAAAACGACAAAACAGTTCTGTGTCAAAGCAACTCTTTGGGGGCATATGTCACTGACTGTGACAGTTCCAGTTTTTTTTTATTATTATCACTTACATTAGGTGTATATAATTTTTAGGCTATAAAATTAAACTTTACTGATGACCAACTCTGCTCTGCGAGCAGGCGAGTGATTTTTGTCTGTACATGACACTAATATAACTTTATGTAAAGCTAGTAGGCCTATGAATACATCATAGATCTATAAACTGTCAAAATAAAAGTTTTTGAAAGGTAATTTTGGCTGAAATTTTATTATTTCTGAAAGATATAGCATAAAATAACAAACTATAAAATCTATTTTAAATCAATTTTAATAGAAAACCTGCTACCAGAACATAATTACAGAACATTCAATGATTTTCTGGATTTATAACCTGTAGCAACTGCTGTTTGATTTTGAATTGTAGTATCGCAGTCAATTCTCCCCGGTTTGTTGACTTCTAAGTATAACCTTGACCTTTGAGCTAGAAAATAAATTCGTTCTTTCACGGGACACTCAGTCTTAATATGGTAAACATTTGTACTAAACTATTTAGAAATCCAGCAATCCTAAATAAAGTTACAGCCCGGGCAAACATATTGGCGTTAATTTCTATTGTTGACCTCTAGGTATGACCTTGACCTTTGAGCAAGCAATCTGATTATTTCGTGCGACACTCCATCTCAATATGGAGAACTTTTGTGCCTAACCATTTGGAAATCCGGTGAGGTGTTGTTAAGTTACAGCCCAGAGAAGCATATTGGCATTGATTTTCTATTGAAGACCGCTAAGTATGACCTTGGCCTATGAGCAAGCAATCTGGTTCTTTTGCGCGACACTCCGTCTCAATATAGTGAACATTTGTGTCAAACCATTTTGAAGCACTAGCATAGATATTTCATGACCCCATACAACGCCGTCACGTGCCATTGCTTCGAAATATATCTAAAATGGTTATGATACATAGTGTAGAATTCTGTCTTTCTAAGATGTGCTACAGCATCAGTCCGGGGGCCGCCGTGGCCGAGCGGTTACAGTCATGGACTACAAATCTCTCAGCCCCTCACCGCTGTGGGTTCGAATCCCGGTAGGGACTTCGGATTTTTCATGTGAGGAAGCCTTCCAGCTGGCTTGCGGTAGGTCGGTGGTTCTTCCCGGGTACCCCTGTGTACTCGGGGTCTTCCTCCACCTGTAATTAGCTGGACGTCGCTATATGATTGAAATACTATCGCAGCGACGGTAAACCCCAATACAACAACAACAACAGCTTCAGTCCTCAATGTTGCATCTCTGTGAAAGCCATGCAGGCATAGTTGGTGCAACAGCGCGGAGAACTGACGAACTGTGGGTGGTATAGTCGGCCATGTATCATGGCAGTATTGTATTTTTAACCATTTTCTTTCATCTTAGGTCCCTGAAATTCAAAATCATGATTACATTGAATTATTTTTGGTGGCCCATTTTCATATATTACATCTTCCAGTGATTCTGCCACCCTTTTTGAAGATTTGTGACCTAAAGGACGTTGCATCATATACCTCGAATGCACATCGACATCTTGCAAAATGTTGTACGTTTTTTGTGATGTTAAGTTGTCTTTCGTCATATCTATTCAGTCGACCTGCCACCTTTGCCCAGTACTGTCTGCTGTTGAAGGCATTGTGTCAGGTTTGTAAGGAAACAGAGGATACTGTTGTTGATAATACTTTTGGCATATTAAAATTTCATTACCTTCACGTTCACTAAATCCAGTGTAGTGTTCTCTTGGTTTGTAGTATAGTACTCTAGCTCCACAGCCATGATTTGTTTTGAAAATTCCTTTGACATACATCGGTAGCTCCTCTGCTGCAAGGACTCTTTCGTCTTCGTGGATGATACTGCTATCGACATCTAAACACAATTGGTGCCCCTGCATTTAAACCATCTTTGCAATATTTTTCTCTTTAATGTTTCTACTTTTCTTTTAAAAAGTTTAAAT
>CM037784.1:65079297-65129297 GCA_021229015.1 Solen grandis
TTACACATGACGGTCTGGTTTCTAAAAGACTTCACTTTTCAAGAAAACGGCTTCGTTCTGTTTTTTCCTATTATCATTATTATTATTATTATAAAAAGAAATCGAATCTTTCTAAATAAAATGATTTTCAAATTATTGGAAAATTTAAATGACATTAAAGAAGAAGCGATTTGCATTTTCTATAGTATGACAAGTGCTACAAAAAGTTTCAGTTTAAAGATGTTTTTTTGTGAAGGTCTCCATTTAAATTACTACAATTATTTCGCAACCGTGTGTGTATGAATGACGGAGCCTTTCTCCATGATTGTAATACAAAGGAACTAATATATATGTACTAATATTCAGCAGATTACTTTTAAACGATTGCAATGTTACATAATTTCGTGTATTTTCAATTATGTTATTCCATAGCAAGTCCCTTCTAAGTCGGTCGCAGAAAGATGAACAGATCAGATTACCGGAAACAAGTTTTGAACGCTGGAAAATCTGGACCTGTTAATAGGCTACTGGAGACTAGTAGGCCCATAATTGAGCAGATTCGACTGGAGTACGCCCCTTTGTTGTAGCCATTTTTTTTCTTTTTCGTTGTTGATGCTGGACAAAACAGACGTACTGTCATTGTATAAGTAAACGTTTCATGCAATTTAGCTAAAAGGAACTTGGTTGTTTATGACACTGTCTGTACAAGTCTTTAGCACGGTCGATAATTTCCAGTGTGTGCGAAGTGTACGGTATGGGACTATTACTTTTTATGGTACGGTATAAGACATTAACAAATCAACAAGGCTTTGGTGTGGCCAATTTTCTTTTCGACATTAACAGATGCTGAACCAAACATGATAAAATTTCCAAGCTATGAACCTCTCCTTCAGCTGCAAGTACTTCGACATATACTTTCCCTTTACGTCACGGTGTAACTTTCTACTTACTTGGCTAACGGCTTTAGAGTTTTTGGAAATGCTTATACTTGTTTATTAACTACAATAATTTCATCCAGCCGCAATTTGTTTGACTTGCTATGCGGAACTGGAGATGCGGTGTCCCATGATTTCTATACTCTCGTAATAATTAAAATGTAGAAAGATGAATTAATAACCAAATGGGTGGAAGGAAGTCCCTCCTCAAACAATCTGCGCTTTTCTGATTGATAATCAAAATATACCTTAATTACAAAATGACATCACTGAAAGGCTGACTAGATACGTTGGATCACATGTCTAACTTATCAGTTCATAAAGAAAGAGTTTAACAGAAGATGTGAACAAAGAAAATAAATCAGAGGATATTGATAATGAGGCGGCGGGTCAGCTTGTACTGCATAGTAACAACCAGATATCGAACGAAAAGTCTATTGTGCCTAACAGACAATTAGAGAAGAAAAAAGAGGATTGTGGCGCAATTAGGAAAATTAATCTCCTGGTGAAACCAGAATCGCTACTAAATGTCCTTGAATAAAAATCAAAGCGCTAGGAAACTGCAAAGCGATCAGAAAACAGGATTGAATGTTGGAGTTTTAACCGACAGGTTTCGATGTCAACGTTTTTCGACCTCTAAACTACTCCTGCGTAGTAATACATCAAAGTTAAAAATGATATGCCAAAATTTTATTAACTGGCTTCAGTTCTCGTTCTTACAGTATGCTAATATTCTTCCATTTGGTATTCGTTTTTCTTTTATTTTGTGATCAACTTTCGCCTATTGGTGTCAGAGTATACATAATAAAACTAGTACAAAATGTGAGTGCCGAAATCCTGTAGACTTTAACATATATTCTCTCAAGTTAGACGTATAAAATATAACAGGTTCTGAAACAAAGTCTTGATGCAACATATTTATTATGTTATATAAGTGATATTATTGTCAGCAGAACTACTCTTAGTGTATTACTCAATTACCTGAAATCCAGTTTGACGTAATTTTCATGAATATTCAATATGAAGCACTTACACAATATTTGAAATATCACAAATATGATACACATGATGTATGTGCAAATTGATTGTCAAAGGCCAGATACTGATGTGGTTATATATGCCAGGTACAAAACATGGCAAGTTTTTACAGAGAATCTTATTTTGAATAAAACAGTCACAAGCAAACTTAAAATTATCCTCTCTAACATTTTCCTTCAGCGGTTAAAACATATGACATATATACATCTTTAATTTGATTTCAACTTTTGCAGATTAGATTTACATGTGTCAACTCCCAACAGTCTGTAAAAGAGGGGTCTGATACATCGTCGGAAACCCCCGGCTGATTATTTCGTTCCTCTACATGATGCATATAGATGATATCGATCGGGCGTGGATATTCGAATCCACGATGTTTTAATGTCTTGTAATGATATGATAAAAAGTTCTGCACTATCATAAAAAGCCGGTTTTAAGGCAAGTTATTACTCATTAAGTTTGACCCACGTGATTATCTTTTTAATTTAAACATATTTTATTATTCACATTCATACAAACACAAAGGGTACAAACAATATGAATAGTGCCATAATTTTGAAGTAACTGGATTGAGGTGAAAACAATTTGTTTGTAAAACTTCTCTCCAACAAATATAAATTGCAACTGGCGAGAATTAAATGACTCATATTATGTTTGTTTTACAAACAGAAAACAATTAAACTATACATACTGAAAAGGAAATGTCATAATCTGATATATAGTCATGATATTGTTTCGTTTGATGATATAAATAAGAATGAATATATTTGGATAAAAAACAGGTAAAGAAATAAGACGGAAGAGAAACAGGTGATGAAAGAAATCGGATACCTTTATCGTGGCAACCATTGAAAATTGAATTTAAGCTTATTATCTTTTTAGACTCGATAAACATTTTAATGTGTGTTTAAGGTGTGAATATATCAGAAATATCTTAGCTTCAAAGTAGGCGACAGCTGTAGAAACAGAGCTGTAAAGTATCAGGAGGGTTAACTTTATCTTTAGTCCAAGTTGTATGGTGGCATATTACTTCCGTTAGGTTTCGTGTTAACTACTTCAAGTTCGCGATAATTATCTAATTATCTAGGCATATTTCTGCCATAACATAACGTGTTAACGTTTTGCACAGCTCTTATAGGACATCTTGTAATGATTTGATTCAGATTACATCATGCGCCCATTAACCTATATTTATATAGGTGCTATTTTACCATCTTTGTATTTATTTGTGTATTTCTGGCAATAACCAAATGTGGTTTGTGCCAATATTTTTTTTTACTTTGACTTTTGTCATTATATGAAATGGTGAGTAGTTAACAAGGCTATTTGTGGAATACACAGGCTGAGCAAAAAGTAACATTGCTATTAGTAACCGTCTTACGTGTGTGAAACAATATCTGAACACTTTAATCGGGAAAACAACGCCCACGGCGAACTAGAAAGCAGACTGTTTGTGAAACAAATGACTAATGTAGTTGAAAACAAAATGGCCTCAAACATGTTTTTAGTTATACACGTTTAATGTATATATTTGTACATGTATGTTGTTTTTGAAGTTTATATTTAGTGTATAGAAGTGACCTTATGTGTAATAATTGGAGCACACTTATCATTTTTGTATCATTTTGTTCGGCTAGACAGTTGCAATTATGGAGTCTCCCTCTCAAGTAACATTGCTCCTGCTTCGCGTAAAATTACGGTACACATGTAATTATATATCATTTGTGTTGAGATGATTATATGCTTTAAAGGCTATATGTGAACCTTTTCTGCATGTTTTATCTTTAATATCGATGCAAATAACTGTTTTTGACGTAGTCCTAAATTTATTTAGTTCATATTATTTGATTTCCGATTAATTTCTACCAACCATCATGTAAAATTCATTTGAATTCTACAAGATGTAGATACACTTGAGTTACATGCATATATATCATTGCTTATTTGTCTGTGAATTTTGTAAATTTGTTTAATTTGTTTAATCATGCCTTATATGAAATCTGCCTACCTTGAGAAAATTAAGGTATATACATGTACCTTGAAATTTGAATTCCCAAATTATTATCAGATGGTTACTGCTTAAGCCTGAAATTCATTTATTGGAAAGTGGTAACACGAACCTTATCTAAATTACCAGTTATTAGGTTTTTCATTTATCGCAAACCATAACTTGTTAACTTGTTAGATTGACTGATTGATTTTTACAACGCAACATATTGTAACCGATTGCGAAAAAAGTGGCATACCGGATATCCAAATTCAGTGCCCTCTATCGGGCAAGATATACGTGAACCTGTTTGCGTAGGTGGGAAAAATTATCAATGAAAATACTTTGAATGCAATTTTGTGACATAAGCCGGTGAAGTTCAGCAGTTCACGCACCTTTGGCATGTCCTTGGTTAATCTAATACGAATACGGCAAGTAAATTATGTCGTTCGATCCTCACAGCCACAAGATCCTACAAGATCCACTTGATGAGGAAAATCAATAAAACGGTTCCAAATTACAAGCCACACTTTATCATTTACTGTTCCAGTTTATGCTTAACGCAACATTAGGACTCTACATGAAAATCCGAATGACTCTGGCGGGCCTCAAATCCACGCGGTGAGGGGCTGAGTAACTTGTTAGAGTTGTTAAGCTTGAAAAGGAAACAAGTGGTATTTCTTGGCATTTTCAAACCTAAGTCAGGTGACATGTGTTAAGACGTGTTCTCAGTCGGTCAGGGAAAAAAAGTTTTATTTGGATAAAATAAAGTTGTTTTAAAAATTTTTAGTGAAAGGTGAATTTGTTTGGAACCTATATCAGTTAATGGTACGAAGAGGTAGGAATAAAAAAGGGGGATAAAAGGAGAACTAGTAGTGATGAACAAACAGTCGAAAAAAAGGCGGAAAAACATGGAGGATCACCGGGTGGGGTGAGTGTTTTTTCGATTGTTAGTGAGGGCTGTGTTATATGATCCAGGTACACCACACTAAACTAAACATAACCATACTTACCCACCAATTTTTGATTCTCCTCATATGTCGAATATGCAAGAGAATACAGACATAAACAATTTCGATATTAATGGCGCCGCCCCCTATGTTAACAATGGAAGGGGACATTACTGTGTCGAACAAATCCCAGGCCAATCCGGGCTCTTCTCCATCTTCTCAATATATCAATGATTTGATGCATAAACTTACCAAGATGGACTCAAAGCTTGAAAATGTAGATTCAGGGCTAAATGATATGGATAAAAGATTGTCATCTCTTGGATCATTGGAAAAGAAGGTAGACGACTTTGATAAAGCTTAAAGAAATAATGGATCAACATAGACTCATTTAAGTTCTCGGATAAAGTTTCATTGTTTGAAGTTAGGCAAAAAAGTTAGGAGTTTGAGATAGGTGTAACACAGGGCAAACTTAGCCAGTTAGAAGCAGACAATGCTAAACTAAAGGAATCTCTGGTATACTTACAATCCCAAAGTATGAGAAACAATCTCATTTTTGGTAGTATACCCGATTTACAGCATGAAGAGACGGTTTCTACATGACAAGCAGATTGCACAGGGTGTCGTGAAAAGTCTTAAACTGGAGAGAGTGCACAGGATCGGTCCTTTTACCCATGATATGAAACGTGTGCAATTTTAACCAGTTTACAGACAGAGAAATGGTTCGTCGACAGCGAGTTAAACTTGAAGGAAGCCAGTTCTGTAGCTATCTACACGAACAGTTCCCACCATAATCTTCAAAGTTGTTATAAAGAATGTTTGAGTTTTATTTTAAGAATGCAAATCTGTTTTGTCAGATTTCCTTTACGATAAAGCTGCTAAAATGATTGTACATTTGTATTATTTAATCAAAAGTTATTTTTCAGTTGATGTTAAATGAAATAAATATGGTGCCACTCCAATGTTTCCTTTGAGAAGGTGAGAGTATGTTAGTCTCGAGAACCTGTTGTCTATCTGTTTTGTTGTTGGTGGTTTTGTTTGTTTTGTTGTTGTTGTTGTTGTTGTTGCTGTTTTCATAAATACTATTCAAATTGTACTTCAAATAGATTATAGACTTCAAGCTGAAAGGTGTCCTTACACTTGCTTAAAAGGGCGAAAGATGCTGAAGGAACATGGTTTCTCAAATGTTTGGAACGACCACATTCAGTTGTTCCGACGAAATTTATTGCATTTTTAAACGACGTTAAACTGATATTTTTATACAATCTTAGCATGCTGATTTATTAAATAATATGGTACTTACTTTGTATAAAAAGCTGAAGCCTTTCTTTCAAATAGATATGTATTTAGAAGTATTAAATTCAATTTTCTTTAGAAGGAAAATTACAAGATTGAAAATTTCTGCACATTGTTTAAAATAGGGACTGCAAGATATGCAAAGATAGGATTGAAAGATATGAGAGATGTTGTCAAATTTGTAATACAAGGTATATGGAGAAGGAATATCCTTTTATTTTGGTTTGCAATATGTACTCAGATATAAGACAATATTTTCCTATAAATTATGTAGAAAACCCAAGTATGCACAAATTTATTGAATTTCTGAAGTCTGATTATATTGATATGTTGGATATGCTGAGTTATTACATATATAAGGCTAACGTTTTACGTAAAGAATTTCTGAACGTTGTATAAGTATCAATATATATATATATGTGTAAATGTTTTAATTTTTAATCAGGTTTTCAATTCTATGTAATTACATGTTTGTATGTATGAGTGAGTGAATATTGTGTACAGGTTTGGAGATTATTAACATAAATGTTATATTGTTTTTGAAATATCTAACGAAAATGTATTTCGAGTATCAACTAAGTGGTAATACGAATCCTATTTGGGTAATTAGTTTTTATATTACTTATCAAGTGGGGTTTGCAAACCATAACTAGGTGACTTGTAAGCATTATAAAAAAATTTACCTTACGGCAGTTATATGCCACCATAGAATTAGTATAACCCTAGTTTTATCCTTGGCTATCTACCAGGTGCTCTATTTTGTCAATAGTTTTATTGTGTTTTGTTTTAATGGATTCATTATTCATATATAGAGAATATTTGTTTTAGGTGGATATGGAATATATCTTATTGAGAAGTGATACATTTTTTTTTATTTTCTCGGGCGCGTAGGACGAGTGAAAATGTTACGATTGTATTACATGTACTTCGAAAAAATGTTTACTGATGAGTGATGACGAAAATAAAACTGTTTCCTGTTCATGTTTGTCATTTAATGAAACAAAGGGAGGCATTTAGTAAATACTGGGATGCTATAAATACTATATATCCATATACCCCAAATTATCTTCCCTTTTAGTTCCAACAGAGCTATATCACTCACAGTGTGGATGATGATGATTTTGTTTCGCTTATAGAACACCGTATTTCATTAGTTCGCATAAAATAAATAATAACTGTTGCTATCCTCTACCGAAAAGTTGCACGAGACTTTGCGGTTCTAATAGGGACTGCTTTCGTCTGCTCATTTTACGGCTGACCTGGTGGCACAGTTTCTTTTGGTGATATGTAGATCCGTATCATGAGGCGGATTGTTATATAGATACATATATTGAAGACACACCCAGCCAAGAGAAGGTATATGAAGTACAGCTGAGTGTATTTGTCCATCATGTGGCCGAACAAGAGCGGTAAGGGTCATATTGAAGGCGGAGACCCCTACCAGATACACCGCCGAGATCTTCCCTGTCACTGTTAGCACGCTTTCTGCTGTCCATGTAAACACAGACGGAAAAATAACTGACATACTGAATCCAGCTAGGGCCGAGAATGCCCATATAAGGGAATCCATCTCATACAGTGCCCCGAACAAGAAACCCACGAAACTTAGAGTTAATGCAAGCAAGTATACGATGATCATATTCGCTGGTCGAAGAAATCTAGTGATCCCAATTCCGACGAAGCGCCCGGCAGCAAACGTTCCCCAGAATATGGAGGATATTCGCAGTCCTGCTTGCCTGGTCCATTGCATGTAGTCAGTGACAAAGGTGGACAGTAAAGAACTGAAACGACCTTCGGCGGAGGCGTATATACTGATTAGAAGCATCAGAAATGTGACGAAAATAGCTTTCAGCTTCAGCGACAGGGAAGGTAGGTGGGTTTTTTGGCTCGTTTGTTTATCATCAGTGTTTTCTTCATCTTCAAGTGGAGTATTTATAACTGTGTTATATCGGCTGGAGCAGACCTTCAGTGCCACAAAAGGAAGTGCAGTTGACAGTCCCACGACCGCTGCTATCAAATAGGCGTAATGAATGCGAGTTGGACCAAACACTTCCTCGCAACCATCTTCTTCAGCCTCCAGGTCGACAGGCGCTTGGCTGACTGTACCAGAGTCACTTGTGTTCATACAGCGCTTGTCTGCAAAGGAAGGGGTCGGCGGTGAAGGGACTGATTATGCCGCCAAAACTGAAGCCGAAATGAATCCACTGCATGAAAGGGGCAGCATGGCGCCCCCATATGTTGGCGATGTGGGAGTTTCCGCCTGAAGCAAACAATGATATAATAAAGTAAGCTCACTCCTTTATAGTTGTGTATGGACCATTGATGCCCTTCAAATGACGCAAAATATGAAAAATACATAAAATTATTGCTTGTGATACAGTTAAATTTTAAACATTCACCATAAAAGGCACAGATATAGTTAAGAAAAGAAAACAGTGCCAGGTTTTTTTTAAATCACAAAAATCCACGAAATTATATCATGGTGGAAAACCAGATCTTAGCCGGAATCTTAGTCGAAACGTGACATTTTAAACTTGACACGTAGGTAAAAAAATTGATTCTCCATTGAAGCACGGGAGTTACATGCTTGCCAAATAATTTAGATACCTCATAGTTTCAGTGCGAATTACATTTTGATAGCATATTTCAAAGTGAAGACTTCTCAAATGAGATTATATTTTCATCATCAGTCTTAAGCTTTAGAAAGTCCTATTATAACTAACTGTCGGTCAGCTAGAATATCTAGTTAAATATCAGCTGCTCTTTATAACCGAAGGAATAATCCTGACGGTGAAAGCATCAGCTCTGTTCTGTCACAACGTTTCAATGGTTCATAGCTGGATACACAGAACATATTTATGTCTGTATCTTTTCCTTAACTTTCATATCAAGAGTTAATTTTTAGTTTAATAAACGCCTGAAATAGTCGTTTGTTTCTACGGTGGAAACTGGAAAACTGTAAACTTTTAATGAATATTTTCTTTATTGCACTTACACGCAACATCAAATATAAAAAGCAAACACTTGCATTTAACACATATCAAGAATCGCCATAAATTCATTACTAAAAAGTTAATGCGCGTTCAGTTGTTTGTTTGTGGCTGTATATTTCCGTTGAAGAAATACTTGAAACTGTGTAACTGACTTATCCGTGGGGTTTGTTGTAGGTGCAGCTTGCCAACTATATTTGTTAAATTAAAATTCACAGAACACACTCTTGACATTAAAAGGTCGGCCATATTACCTACGTCTGTCCCGCCCATGAATACTCCAGACAGGAAGTTAATGCTGCACATGAGAGGGAAGTTCTCACACCATGGCAGCGCCCCGGTTGAGATCGCCAGTAGTGACGTCACGGTCGCTAACAGCAACATCCGGTCCATCCTACAGCAGGCACATGTACCAGTATTTGTGTTATTTTGATCATATTTAGACCTGAATCGGTTCAGACATGATTTATTATCCACTTTTATATATTTCATTTGTATGAATTGATACTGTGGCCAATCCAAGAATTTCAAGGTTTCTTTTTTTATGTCTTACCTTACACAAAGCAGAATTATTTGTCTTACTTTATAATCTATTCTATAAAATCAAACGAGATTTATTCTGCATTCTGATACGATAAAAAAAATGCTATATAAACTTAGAAGGCTTGCTGCGTGTGTTATCTTCCGATATATGCATGTTTCAGTTTAGTAAACATGTGAGAAATGAAAGAGAGTTTCGTTTTTCATGCTATATCACAGAATTTTGAATTGTACATTTTAATTTTTAACGGTTCTGATTATATTACTGTGCATCTTAAATTAACACCGTAAATTAATTTTTGATATAGCAATCAAAACGATTTTTTTTCTTCTAATTTACCGATAATACAATTCAGCTGACTTATAAACAAATCTGAAATTATGATAATTCAACCAATATCGCTTTTTCAAAGCATTACAGACATGGAAACTTCCTTAGGCTATAAATAATATTGCCCTCTAAAATTCTAGAAATCTAGACTGATCGGTTGTTTCGCCAATCATGGCGTGCATTGTTCAAATAAATAAAATACAGAACAGACAGAAATTTTATTGAGACTTGTACATAGTACATCATCTTGTTCACCTGATTTACACAAATAGATTCACTGAAGAAGAAAAAAGGATAATAAAAGGAGAGAGAGAAAGAGAGAAGGAAGATTCATGTACAATATAGCACCAAGTCATAGTGATAATGATAGAAACTTATACTAGTATAAATATAATGAAATGAAGATGAAATTGTGTCATTTTCAGAAGTAAGTTGATGCTGGGGTCCTTATATATTGTTTATAACATATGTTATATAAAATCTCTGCTTAGGTTTTACGTAACTTTAATAAGAAATTTTAGTATATGAAGATACCCTGATAAGTCAATGTTTATTATTTCTTTTATTTTTTACATATCACAAATACAAAATAAATAAATGAATAAAAATTATAATAATAAACAAATCCAAAACAAACAAAATATCCTAAACGTTATGTACGTATAAGATAAACCAATCGATTGGCCTGCTAACTTTTCATATATTCTTTTAATGACCTTGTTGGCAATGCGCCCCGTTGCCTGGAAGTTTATGGTGCCTTACCTGTCAAACAGAACTCCGAACACAAAAGATCCGAGCAGGTAACCAATACTGGAAGCTGTAAAGATCCAAGGAAGCTGTTTCCAGATCCTTGGCCATGATGAGTCTCAGGTCGGGGAACGTTGAGCCGACTACCGCGGTGTTCCAGCCCTGGGGGAGACATGAGGGACCAGGTGAAGGAGTTCTGTATTTTAGCAGACTGATCATCATTTTTCGTGCAGAGGTAATCACATTGATGAAGGAAAAAAAAAACATTTTCACATATATATCGATATTGTAGAAAAACGATTAAGGGAGGCTGAGAAATGGTCTAGTGCATCCCTCAGCAAACAATCTGATTAAAATCCGCTTCTTAATGACGCTTTGCTATACTACGCTTTATTAGGAGATCCGCGTAGCGTAGCAGAGTGTCTTTAGGAGTTGATACTTAATACATCCACAAAATGTACTGATATTCATAGTTATTGCTCGTGCTATATAACCGAGGTATCGGCACAGTTTCGGTCATTTTATGTCGTCACCGACGTCAAGACTCACCACTACCATCTGTATTTCAATTATGCTGTACCCGTCTCGTAGCTTAATGTTAAATGCGTCTGTATAAGAAATGGGAGGTCCTAGGTTCGATCGCCGACCGCGACATACAAATGTCGTTAAAAATGGGTGTGTTGATACGTGTAAAATGGTACATAACACTCTTGGCTGGGGTTAAGCATATAAGAAAAGTTCCATGACTGGTAGTCCTGGTAATAGGATAATGCGACTAGAGGGGGTGTCACCGGTCTATGTCGTGATATTGCAGTGCTGCGGTACTTAATTCACCTCGTCTAGGACAGTCTTCAAATGAACACATACTATCTGGAATTGTGGTTTAAAACGTGCTTAACCTGATCCTGTCGAATAATAAATATTATTGTGTAGTTTGTTCTTAATATCTATTTTTATTACTTAATCAATACTGTCTGGTGTTCATAATGTATGTCAAACTCATATCACAGAAAAGGTTTATTGTGCCACGTGTTTCCTTCTGACGCTTCTAATCAGTAGGAAATTAACCAATCAAATTCAAAGGATCGGGGGGTTTTTTTGTTGTTTTTTTTGCTTTAGTTCTAGTGCGTGTATCTAACGTCACCTGTATCATGTCCGGTTTACCTTAAATAATAGGCGTATTTTCAGAAGAAGTATAGGAATGTAACAATTAGAAATAACAAGCTGGATGATTCATTTGTGCCATTTCGATAAATCATTAATTTAATAATATTTAATACTTGTGCTTTATTTGGATATACAGCATGTACCAGGTCCTCGCGATGAGTTTTCTACGGTGTCCTGATCAGGCCAGTTTAATCCTCGCCTCTCCATCACGTGACAACACGGTAATTATCGCATGAAACATATATACATGCGAACAATCCCCGCCTCTCCAACACGTGACAACACGGTACTTATCGTATGAAACATATATACATGCGAACAATCCTCGCCTCTCCATCACGTGACAACACGGTACTTATCGCATGAAACATATATACATGCGACCAATCCTCGCCTCTCCAACACGTGACAACACAGTAATTATCGCATGAAACATATGTACATGCGAACAATCCTCGCCTCTCCAACACGTGACAACACAGTAATTATCGCATGAAACATATATACATGCGAACAATCCTCGCCTCTCCATCACGTGACAACACGGTACTTATCGCATGAAACATATATACATGCGAACAATCCTCGCCTCTCCATCACGTGACAACACGGTACTTATCGCATGAAACATATGTACATGCGAACAATCCTCGCCTCTCCATCACGTGACAACACGTAATTATCGCATGAAACATATATACATGCGAACAATCCTCGCCTCTCCAACACGTGACAACACGGTAATTATCGCATGAAACATATATACATGCGACCAATCCTCGGCGATAATAATCCTCGCGTGTCTTTAATTTACAACAAGGGACAGAGCGATAAGGCGAGGTTTTCTTTTACAGATATCGGCCTCATTTGAAATTAAACCAAGGACCTAATTTTTTGCGGATAAAACACTTGATCACATGAATAAATACACAATCTGATATGTGACGCCATTGCTTAGCTGTTAAGGTCAACGTAAATAGCGTAGCGTATTGAGGAAATGTGGATCGAACTTGTCCGCTGCATTATGAAATCAAATTCATTACATAACAATATACAAATACATATAATCGCATTTGTTTTGACCACATTTGTTGCAATTTTCAACAAAATCTATCCATCTTTTATTAAGATGTAGGTATTTGTAGAACTGCAAAGTTAAAAGTGACTCGAAGTGTACGAGCGAACGTACATATGCATTACGCGCACATAAACACGCGCTTGCACGCTCAGGGGCAAGCAGACAACTTATTGCGTAATGACGGATAAAAAGCTTTACCATGGAAATAAACATCCACATGACGCACGCGGTGTGAAGCAGACGGATTCGATACTGTCCATCCTGCAGGCGGTAACAGGTACCATTTCCGTCCTTCCGGTTCGGTGTGCTGACGTCATCACTAGCTATCGTTACCGGTCCTTTATCCAACATTTTTTATACCTTGTTTTGCGTTTATACTCGTTAAACTAATTTCTTTTTCTATATAATTTTAGATGTTCAAATTATGTAATTATTTCTGGAAAAGAAACAATTTCACCCAGCACAATACTGTCTAGTTCTGAAACTGAAATATTCTTATCTGAATGTAACCTATTTACAGAAAGATGCATTGGTTGTGCTTTAAAATACATTCTTTAGTTATTAAGACGCTGTGGAATCCGCATTGGGGTAAACTGATAACATTTTTCGCTCGTCTATGTAAACTGCCTCCGGACAGTGTGATACTGTAAGCGTACCAATGGCGCAGTGTGCATTGGTAGAATAATGGGTCCAAATCAGACAAGCGCAAAAAGCTTGAACCCCGATAAGGTCAAGATTTAAGAGCAAATTGCCATAAGTCATAGAATGGGATTTTAAGTAAGTTCGACGTAAAAAAAGAACGAAACTGAACAGCCTGGATTTCGTGTCACTGATTTGAGATGTAAAGTAATTTTTCAATCTCCAACGCAGGAGAATTAGCATTATTATTATTTTGCAGATCTCTGCCGCAGTGAGTTAAAAAAAATAGCTCAGTTTCAGCTAAATCACAGGTAACCAATAGCGTGACCATTGGCACTCACCATGGTCACGTGGTAAATCAGTGTGGCAGTGATTCCACTGCGACAGAATTTGGTACCCGGTGGTGTGTGAGAAACACTGTTGCGTGAGGACATGCTGTTAAAAAATCAGTTTCATTTTGTATATTTGAAACAATCAACGCCTACACTTTTTGATTTTGATACTTTATAATCGCAGGAAAAATTAAAGATTCGCGTTTCCAGTCAGACGGCCTGACAAATGATAACGACCTGCGAACATGACCTCTGCTGTAGATCAGTGGGTCTACCCCTGTACATCTGTGGTTTTTATACAATTCCTGTAATTATTATGACGTCGCCGTAATAAATAAAGCAACACCAGCATTTCAAATTAATAATATTCGAATCTTTTTGGTTATTATATAAACGAATTTATGCAAGAAACAATATATTTGATATTACCAAATTTCTTAAAACACTATGAAGCAAACAATAAATATTTGGACATAAAAATGTCCTTTATAGCAGCTCGTTCACAGATGGTCAATGACTAAGAATTTGATTTTCAACTATACGATGTATGTATTACGTCAATCAATAGCCTTCTACGGACGTATGGTCACCCAATGCAATCGTCCGTGGTACCGCAAGCACCTGCGGGGATACCGTATTCTATATTTAACCAATTTCCTCGAAAAAGGCGTTTTCCCGTGCAATGTGACCTACGCTTACCGAGTTTATTTATCAAGAAACTAAGACTTCACCAACATTAACAAGCGAGAGTAGATACATATTCATTTCTACCAATCATCTGTGAAATTTATTCCGATCATCAAGGGAAGTTACTCTCTTGGAGTTCAAGGGGGTGGGGGCGTATAAGTTATGGATATTTACTTAAATTCATTAAGTAGTTACACTTATTTGGTGTCTTTTTAAAGATGTTATACTATAAATACCTTGATTTTATTGTTCTTGGTATTTTTAAGACATAAATTTCTTTTCTTTCCCTATTACGCACCAAACACCTGCTTCGGAATTATACAACGTTGTTATATCTATCGAACAATGTACATGTACTTCAAATGAAAATGGGGCAGTGGTAAAAGTATTACCGTTATACAAGAAAAACACACAAATTAAGTATGTATCCATGTCAATATTGAATCTTGCAATCAGTCTTTGTAGGTACTGCTATTCGGCTTTAAAAGGGTTTGTCTGAAGACGTACAATTTTATGCCCGGTTTAAAAGGTATCTGGAAGAGTTTATGTTCAGTTTAGAAACATAATTTTCAGTATAATCTTAAACAAAAAATCTCACAATCACGAGAGAAACAATGTTCCGTGTGGTAAGACTTGATCGAAGCATAAACTCAGCCGAGTTGGTGAATTTTACATTAGAATGATCTTCCGAAAATTAAAGATAACAGAAATAAACTACCAATGAAATTTCTGTGCAGTAATATGACTGCATCTGAAACTGTCCCATAACACAAGACGAAGTAAACATCAGTCTATATTCGAAAACTTTAACATGGCAAAACAAAGGATATAAATGGGACAAGTGCAGAATTTTATTTTGGAAAAAATAGACCTATATTGCCAGATTTGATGTGAAAGTATTATTGTTCCGAAATATATAAGCAAGGGTCAAGATTTAATCCATTTAATTACAGAAGCATTTTTTCATATAAGTGTGTTCTGAAATATTGATTGCTCATTTAAATTATGGAAGTGGTCAGCACAGTTCAATAAAACCGACGAGTCCCAGGCGGGTTTTGGCGTTTGAAACTTTTCCGTGGATAATATTTACATTACAAATTGTAAACCAAAATACATATCGAAATCAAATGGGTGGGTTTATTTTAAATGTTGACTTTAAGAAAGTCATTAACTTATAAATAAATCATTTGCAACAATGCAGGAGTAAATTCCTTAAATTAACCGTCTATATGTAATTGCGAATACAATTATACTGGAATCTTTGATAAGGGGGCATAATCAGTACAGTTCTATTTACATTAAATATTCTAGATTAATACATTACTTTTTGTGAATTATTGATGATGATTCCATTCTTCAATCTAGAAAATACCAGGTCTTATAATATGTGCCAGTGAACCATATAATGCTTTTAGGGATTTAACAGTTCTTGTACTGATACCTTGTGAAAAAGTTTTTGTCATAAGTATAATCAATTTTGTAACGTATGCATACATTTTCTTTGAATTTAGAGTTTTTGCATATATCCTTTAACTATTTGTTTTGATATGTTTGTTTCCCATATATTGTATTGTACTTAGGTTTTTGTGCTTCTTTATTAGGTGCCGTTCAAAGGCATACACGTTGTTAGCAAAAATGCCTTAGTTAGCATTGCTAAGATCAAATGTTAACAATTGAGAATGCAAAAATAGCATTATGTAGCCTTTTTAAGTCAGTCTTTAATAGTGTTTAATGATTTTTAGCGTTTAACGTTGTATCCGTACTTTCAATTAAGATCGATTGTATAAATTATTACAAGATTAAGTTTGATAACAGACTTAGATAAATCAGGTCCATGGCCACCTTTTATCTTCTGAACCCATGGACTATAGCGTGATTATGTACAAATTTCAACCATTGATGAATCTAGGACGATATGCAGAGATGGATTCAGGTGTATGATAAAAGATCCAGGTCACAATGAAAGGTCAAATTAGACTTGGTTTGTTTTTACCTATCCATTCTTACTGATAATGGAATGTGAAATAAACATTTAGTTTTCGCCATGTTTGGTATAACTCCGTTCAGCAGTTCTAAAGAAGCGCAAACTGTAAAACCTAACAGACAACGGGAATTATACCCCAGCTGTGACTACAGTTCATATAACCTTCATTCAGGTGCACTAAAATTATCTAAGTCTTACTAAACCAAATCATGTTATGAATATATATAATCGATCAAAATTTCATGAAAGTTATTGGTGAAAACTTTAAACACTATAAGTTTTGCCAATCGCATATTCAATACTTATAAAAAAAAAAAAAAAAAAAAAAAAAAAAGGTTTAATGCCTTGAATGAGACGAAGTCAGTGATTCGGTTTGTTGTACCAGTGATATATCGAAACAAATATAAGGCTTGTTATTTAAGGCTTGGTTGTATGTTTGTGATGACATTCTAGTTATTAGCACTTTATCTAATTTTACATGAATGATATAACCAACTATAATTATATTGTTTCTCTTTTTCCTAATTTCACGTTATTATACCATATATTGACATAGTCAAACCAAATGTGCCGCACAAACTAGCAATTTTGGCCTTAAAGGGGTTAAATTTTAATCCTTAAGAAATGAGTGACCTCCAACAAACTTTCTTCCAAGTTGTAGCTGTGTAAATAAAACCTACAGCAATACAGACGACATAATAAGAAATAGATTGTGTTCGTCTTTATTTCCAGTATATTATGTAAGTTTAACAAAGAGTACATGTGTGGAATAACATGATACTAACTCTACACATAACCACTATATGATGTTATTCACATGAACTTATGCGAAATTTTCACATAGTGAATAATGTGTAATTTACAAGGAATATTGCACGTTTCATTATTCTTGGGGGCCTCCGTGGCAGAATCCCGGCAGGGTCATTTGAATTTTCATGTGAGGAAGCCTTGCAGCTGGCTTGCGGTAGGTTGGTGGTTCTACCCGGATGCCTCCGTGTATTCGGGGTCTTCCTCCACCTGTAATTAGCTGGACATCGCTATATGACTGAACTTCTGTCGAAGCGACGGTAAACTCAAATAGTCAAGTCAAATAGTCAAGTCATTTTTCTTATAAGCATATTAATTAATTTAAAGAGGCAGATGTTTTGAAATAAAATATTTTTTAAAGTAGATACACAAAATCAAAATCTAGTTTACCTTTAAATGTTATCTCATTTACTATGGTTAGTGAATCAACTCCTTTTCTTTAAACCCCGACTGTTTTAGGTTTAAGACGTATGTTTAAGATCACATTAGTTTGTTTGCTAAACAGTAAGAAAATAATATAAAGATTTTAGTTAGAATGAAAATGATATCATCGACTTTTTTTCATGATTACTATATTTTATTATTATTTCCAATCTGACTAAAGTCATCTCCTATATATACGCTACCCTACATAAGGTTACCGTAGGAAGATCGTGTACTTTAGTCAGATTGTTATTATTTCTTTCATATAATTTTCAACGTCTTTTTGGAATTGGTGCATCAATTCAGGCTAATGACTTGCATTTGAAATTTCATAAAGATGTAGAAATACAAATGAAGAAATTAAACTGCAGTATGAAGAAAAATGTAACAACACTAACATTCTATGCGGCATAGTAGAGACATATGCTTAGGGTGTTGTACGAGATCAAGAATGCTAAAAGGACACGAGTAATAAAAAGGAGATAAAGAAATAAAAACAATGATCAAACTGAATATATTTTCCAAGTGCGAAAAAGATATACAGGTATTTTTCATGAAACAATGTTTCAAAACATGATGATTTTTTTTTTGGTTTTTGTTTATTTATCTTTTTGAACCGACATATTTACTTATTTAACTACATCAATAACTAAAATATATGCTGGTAAGTAATATAGCCTTATTTTTATCTTACAATTGCAAGTACAATTCATTCGTGATAGAGAAAAATCCTTGAACATGTATATATATATAATTAGTTTGTTTACTTAAGTACATTCCTATAACTGAGTGGCGAAAAGTGGCTAATACAGGATACCCTTGTCATAGTTTGGAAAGGAAACTACATAATTTACCTGTCTCTAATATTGAAACCATACAGGGAGGTAATCTTCTTTTGAAATTATAATCACATGGCAAATTGTTAATGTGATTGCAGTTAAAAAAGTTGTAAAACAAACTGAAAATATGTAAACATCTAACTTCGCGTCAGAATAAGCTATATAAAGATATGATATGAAGAAAAAATAAAAAAGTAACATACCGCTAACATATTTTATCGAAGCAAATGTCTGAAAAAGCATTATTTTGGCATAAGCATATGGGTAAATAAATGTTTCCGTGAGTAAAAATAAACATAAATACGAGAATTGGAAATCCATAAAATAAAACGGGTAAAACAAATTACTTATTGAATAAACTGGCATAAATGAAAGGTTAAAACAAGTATGTAAGACGTAGATAGTGATGTAAGCAAGAGATAATTTCTCTAGATATGTTTCCGGAAAATGTCTATGTTCGTATAAGCGCAAAAAACAACAGAGCAACAACCACATGTTTATGAGAACAGCCTCTGTTTCAAAATGCTTGTCTGTAATCGAAGAATCAAACAGAAAATACATTATTTTCACGTAAAACATGCTTCCATTCACGAAAATTAACAGCACATATAGCATCCACGATGAAAGTGGTACTAAAGGCGAGAATGATATTCCCTGATTACTTGTAATTTTCAACATTTTCAAACATGAACTCAAATGCAATTTTAGAGGACCAGTAAGCATCACACAGTTTTCTGGATCTTTATCTGCAAAAATATTTGTTCCCTAAAAGATATCGAAGGGAAGACTACATTTCCATCGCCGAACATGCTTTAATTTCAAAAATATTTTTTACACAGAAGCAAGACTATATTTAGTTTTACAATCTATGCAATGTTTCAACATAAGACATTTAAAACATACGATGTAAATAATACGATATTTTATTTTCCTTGAGTAGATCAAAATATACTTCAATATCTTTAAACAATTTTTATGATGAACGTCCATACCCTTTACCATGAATGCTTCTGTTTCTGCAAAAGAAATGGAGAAACATGCATTATAAGTGTGACTACATAGTTCATTTGATGCTGTTGGAACCACATGGAAATGCCCCACCTTAGAAAGTACACTCGCAAAATTTGGATTGAGTTTTTTTAGTGTAACAACTGTGCTTGGTTTATTCATTTCAATGGCCGGGACTAAGGTCTATGCTCATCCAAAGATCGTTTTTTCTGTCGATAAAGGATTCCCAAAGACACAGAACAGTAATAGCCGGTCCGTGTAAATATACTCTATAGCCTTTGATACATCCGCGATAATCTAACACCTGGCTAATTTTCGTTTTCTTCATTGACAACCGAATTGCCTTCAAGAAACAACACTTGAAGTATTTATCTTCATCAAATATCTTGGAAAATATCTCCCAGAAAGTATTTCCACCTCGTGAGCATATCAATCTACCATTAGTTTCATCACACATACCTTTATAGGATTCTAGGACGTCCCTGTCTTTTATATACACATGTGTTGACGTTTTTACATCATTACACTCTTGTTTTAATTCAATGACACCAGGCTTTGACAGTTCACTCAGTACTAGCATAAAATCAAATTCGTTTGGCTCTCCAATACGTGTACCTTCCGCCATGCTTCCGACGGGTATCTTTCTCTTTATTTTAAATCTTGGATCAACAGATTCTAACACATTTATCAATTCATCAACATAACCATTCACAGCCTTTTGAATGGCTTTAATTTCTAAATGTGACCTCTGAAACTTTATTTTACCCCGAAGAAGGCTATAAAAATAACCGTTCAGCAATTTCTGTCTCTCCTTTTCGGTCACATGCACGTTGTAGTGAAATAAATACCTTAATTGTTCTCGAACTAACTCCATGGCAAATATTTTTTTTAAATATTATCCATATTAAAACCAGCAATAAATTTTTTTTTATACCGAACAAAATTCGATCTTTCACTGAGTATATTGGTAGTTCAATACGCCCATAAAATGCATAGTAAAGTAATGAAAGAGCTAACATAATTGAATCGCTCTATCTCTTGTGTATGTGTATTCATATCTGTGTAATTTTCCAGTTATCGTATCTACCAGGTGTGTGTATTATCAAATTGTGTAAATGAACATGTTTGTTTGCCACAATACATCCCGTTTTAAAAATATGTCAATGCATTTGCGTGTAGCTTACGGTAATAAAATGACAAATCCCGCAAATTAATGTATTTCAAAGCACATATTTACTTTTTCATATTACTTTGACAATGTTAAGTGAACACAACTAGTAACCCACATCGTTAAAAATATGACACCCTAACTAACTTTTGTTTTTGTCTAAAGTTTGTCCCGTGCACATTTTATGCACTGATATCGTCATATATACAGTATATACAGTGATTATCTTAGGATAGTCTAAATGTCATACAAAAATGTGACTTCCGCATAATTTATACAAATACTGGATCTGTCAACGAACGATCTAGATGACAATTCTTTGTTCATTTTTTCGACGCACATATTTCCGGTTTTCCATCCGTCCGTCCGTTCGCGTCCGTCCGTCTGTCTACAATTTACATTGGCCCTAACATTTACTCAGCAACCACAACAGACAGGTAGGTACAGGTATAGTGCTGCTACACTACAGTATCACGCCGTAAACCAGTGGCATGATACCACACCAAGTCACGGGCCAACCTGTAGTCATGCAACTACCCTTATATGCTGAATGCCAAGCAAGGGAGCTATAACAGTACAATCTTTTACGACTTTGCTATGTCTTGGCCGGGGACCGCACCCACGACCTCCCGCTCCCGAGGCGGACGCTCTAGCCACTCGGCTACATGTATTTACATGTACATTTTGGTAAATTATTTTTACTTTGTATACATAATTTGATATTTACAGCCAAATATGATTTGGAGATTAATTTGGACAAAAATCTTTTTAATTTCCAAACCGGTAACCATTTAGCGGATACAGTCGTGTTTTAATGTCCTGGCAAACAGAGCAGACCCAGATCGGACAGCTTTTTTTTTAAGCTGTCTGCCCAGGACCTCATCTGTTTTTCAATACAATATTATAGTTAATTTCCCATTTAAAGTTCAAGATTTCGTTAAGTTATAAATATTTTTACGAATATTCATGAGATAAAGGATTAATCAGTTAACAATAAATCAACACACGAACAAAAAATCATACAGCACTAATCAAATGAGTATTAGACAACTTCAATCATCAAAAAATAAAAATGAAAAGAAAATGGGCTTGTGATTTGAATCAGCGGCCCTATTATTTGAAAAGGTTGGGCTGGTTTTACACGCTAGGCTAACCTAAAAAAAATGAGTACTGTACAAACATGAGAACCGTAAAGAAAGTTTTACGTCTTCCTATTTCGTCCATTTTGATAATATAAACCATGAGTGTACTTATTTTTGTACACACACAAAATGTTTTGAATTCCGTTTTTGTAAACTGCTCTACAGTTTATATATTTTGGGTCACATGACCACTTTGACGTCATGGATATGTGTTAGCAGAAAACATCTTTTAATCTTTCAATCAAATACGTCATATATTTTCGTCTAGTATAATGTTTTAATAAGTTTTGTTTTTTATTTTCTAATTCGCTACTCTCAACCGTAAATAAAATATTTATCCCCTAACCATTCTCGTACACACAGTAGAAATAAAAACAGAAAAAAAGTGTATAGGCCATGTCACCTGCATTGCAATATGTTAGTGATCAATTTTCATATTACAATAAAATGTATCAAGTATTTTACATCCCGGAACCCAGTAGTTAGTCACTCATCTGTAAAACGTCTGAATTGTCAAAGAGAAAAATCTGTAAATAAATAAAAGGAGGATGAGTGGGAGAGAGGATAACTAACGTCTACTCTCTGTAATGCAGTAACTTCGAATGATTCTACTACCGCCTTACACATTACACATTTCCAGCACGACTATCTCGTGAACTTAACACAGTGCTGAAAAGACTGATACGGGAATAAATATATATCAAGTTGTGTCTGCGAATCTAATCGACAAAGTTGATGAAAACAAAGTACGAACATCGGATAGATTGTGAAATAAATGGTGAATGGAAAGTTAAAATTGTCATAATTTGATTTTAATTTTACTGATATGACTTGGAGTATTCCTATACTTTGGTGGTAGTGGTACAATGATGGTTATTTCTCTGTTCTTCTCTCCTTCCTGAACAAACATGAACTGATGCTTATTGGAATGCTAAATACAAAATGTAGCACGCTTTTTTGATCATTTCGGGACACAATAAAAACAAACAAAAATATCAAATGAAAAGCAGGGAATATAATACATAGAAATAGAATTATGGAAATTAGAAGTGCATATCTTTCCTGCATAAATCTAATTTTGGCTTTCTAAATTTTCTTTTCATTCCAAAAATATTTTTATTGTCAGTTCATAGTTACAAATTTGTTTTTAAATTTGAATTAAGTTTTATTGTAAACTATTTCATTATATCAGAAAATCATTATCATATTAACAGAATTCTGTGATAACATTTTATCATATATCAGGTATTTTATGGCATTATTATTTTTAGTAGTAGTAGTACCTCATGCACACTTCAAAGACATAACTATATAATTGTTTTGAAATACAATGGAAAAACAAACATACCATTAAAAATATCATATTTTTCGTACTAAAATTACACTAATATTCCCCTGAATGAACTTTGATGATCTAAAACATGTGAATTATTGTACTGTACATAGTTACTTGGCGGGTGTAAGAGTTGCACATTAGAAATGTTCGCCCCTTCAAAGACCTTACAAAGATGGGAGCTAGCGTGAGTCTCGTGAAGTCACGTCCTCATTAGCAAGAAATGGTGTCCGTCATAAAATGACCTAACAGAACAGAACAGAACAAAATCTTTATTAACTTGTTCTATATGTACATCGTTAATCATATACAAAATAAATATATTCACGCACCCAAATCATGTTCACAAATTTATCAATAATGATAATATAAATCTAAACATCACTATAAATGAGAGGATGAGCTGGTAACTAAACATAATATCATCTATTTATCAAAACATTTCTACGATTAAAGGCTATTTTAATATTTTTTTTTTTTTAAATTAAGTTGTTTTTTTCTGAACACCTTAACAATTCCAAAAGTTTATACATGTTGGGTCTAATATAATAGCATTTTTGATATAAGTGCGTCTTATATCATCAAAGGCTGGACATTTACAAATACAATGAAATTCATCATCTATATCATTTAAATCACAATACACACAAAATACGATAACAATTTTAGCCATTTCGACAAAATAATCGATACCAAGTCAACGATCTTATTAAAAACATGAATACAAATACGTATATTGTGATTTCTCTTAAAATTGGGGAAATATAGCCAATTTTCTTTCACCACAGCAGACTGGTGACAGTGGTGATATGAAATATATCACTCACTGCACGTGCGGGGACGATATGAAATATATTCAACTGATAGAACTAAGTAACCCTATAGACCACCAAAATGTTTTAAGTGTCGGGAACGATTTCCTTTTTTTGACATGCAATAAATTAGGATTTGACAATTCTGTTGTTTAACGGAAATAATTTGAAACTGAAATCACAATATACAAAAACATTGGCCGTTATGGACTTTTTTCACGTATCCGTAATACTGTCCGTTATCAAATGAGGGGCATTATTGGGGAAAGATGAAATGCAAGCCGAGACTCAGAAGGAGAATGTGTGTGAAGAGATGGAAGTAGGACTTATTCTCAAAAAAGAGAGACATCGCAGGAGAGATAGAAAAGAAAAACGTCGAGGAAAAAAAATACTGTTAGCGAAGAAGAGACTTTTACAAAGGGAATAGTTATGTTTGAGAGGGAGTGACTGTTGTATTATTTGATGAAAGAGAGATTTTCAGTGGGAAGATAATACAAATGAAGTGAAGAGAGTACAAAGATTTGGAGATAGATATATATATTTTTTAAAGAGACTATACAGCAAGAAAGTTTAAAGAGAACACTTAGCATGAGATCACACGACCAGGATCATGCTTGAATTGAGACCTAAACCGTACAACGGTAGAGGCCGATTGAGTTCGCCTTAAGCGAACATTAAGGAAAGTCTGCATTGTGCAGAAACTTACTTGGGGCCTAATTTCTCTCTCTTTCATAATCTTTATATTCAGATATTTTTGTTTTTTCATGAAAATAAATATATTTCTTTGAGCATCTATTATTTTGTTTAATTATTTTATATACAGAGTTATTTTACTTTCCAGAAGCTCAACAATATACAACTAGCTAACTCAGTAATAACAAAATAGAGCTTATTTTGGTGTTTTTCCCCCCAACGAAATGGATCGTTTTATTAAACAGCCCCAGGATAATTTTATAGGTGTTCTAATTCCAATGTGGCGCAGTGGTAGCGACTCCGACTACCACTCCTCTCAGTATTACTCCGCGTGGGTTCGAAACCCTGATGTGAAAATAAAAATTAACAGATTATTTATTTTATTGGCTATTTAACTTAATTTGTTACTTTGTAAAAATATTATGATATTTTAGTAGTTCATTTATTTTAATTATTTATTTATTTTATTTTATTTTTGTTGTTGTTGTTGTTTTGTTGTGTTCTTTTTTCATTTGTTTTCCATTTTCTTTTCATTACTCTAACAGTTCCGTGTGTACTTGATATAACTGATCCGTTTGAACTTGCCCTAACTTCTCCTTGTGATTGTAATGTTGACTATAGACTCCGTGAGATTCCACTCTTACCTGTTCAAATGGGAAACAACCCGAAATGAATATTAACGATTGTCTGGCACTGCGATTCTGTAGTATGTTGTTTTGTGGAATTATTAATTTCCACTTATAAAGGAGTGCGATATTTAGCGTTGATGTTGCGACACATAGCGGTAGTGCATTTTTTTTGCGACACACACATATATAATTACATTAATATATATAAATGAGAAAGTTTGAATTCATGAAAAATCTAGTTGGACGTTTAGACGTTCTTCTTATCACTTATCGTATCGTCGAACCTTAAACTAGAATCTTATTACTGTCTGATTACTGATTACTGTTTAAATTGAAACATGAGGAATTGTTCAAAGCAAATAAATTGATTATTGTTATAACTGTTCTGTATCAATATACGACAGAAACACTATCTCCACTTTTAAAAAAGGGGGACTATTATTCCCATTCCCCATTATATTGAATAATCTCCCTTTACCTATAACCGATTAAAAAGATGATATCATGCTTGTTTAATCTCTTCGTAGGAGAATTCATCTAAACAATTAAGTTTAATCATATATCGAACAGAATCGTTATCTAATTTGAATAATCCTTTAAAATGGTAGAGTTGAGCATTTATATCTAGCTCGTCCTATATATTATTTTGCTTTTTGTATTGTTGCTTTACTTTATCCCAAAATTGCTTTGGTTGGTTTTTTCGCTAAAGTGTGTGTGTGTGTGTGTGGTTGTTTGTTGTTGTTGTTGCTGTTGTTGTTGTTGTTGTTGTTGTTGTTGTTGTATCTTATTAGCTCACCTGAGCACTTGTGCTCAGGATGAGCTTTTGTGACCGCCTTTTGTTCGTCGTCCGTCGTCAACAATTGCTTGTGAAACTCAGAGGCCAGTTTTGAATTAAAATTGGTAATATCTCGGATGAGTTCGAAATTGAATCATGGTGGGTCAAAAACTAGGTCACAAGGTCAAATCTTTGGGGGAAAAAACAAACTGTGAACACTCTAGAAGCCATAGATTTAGCCCAATTGGTCAGGATGTCTGTCTACATGAAATCTCGGATGAGTTCAAAACTGGATCACATGGGGTCAAAAAGTAGGTCACCAGGGCAAATTTAAGAAAAGCCTTGTGAACGCTCTAGAGGCTACTTTTTTTGTCCCAGTCTTCATTAAACTTGATAAGAATGATGACTGCATAAAATCCCAGATAAGTGCAAATTTAGGTAGGATCAAAATCTAGGTCACTTAGTCAAATGTTATAAAAACATTGCAAACACTTTAGATGCGACATTTTTTGTAATCATGCCTAACACAGCAATCTTACTCAGGTGAGCGACCCAGGGCCATCTTGGCCCTATTGTTTTTTTGTTGTTGTTGTTTTGTGTGTGTGGGTTTTTTTTCTTTTTTTTTTTCTTTTTTTTTTTCTTTTTTTATTTGCAATTTTCTGTTTCGTACTGTTAAACGATTTTTTGCGTCAATGAATGCACGTCTGTACTCCTCGTGTATTTTATTTCCTCGCTATATTGAATCCTTACGCGCATTCCTGCAATCGGAATTAAACCACTGATTTTTTTTTTTTTTTTTTAAATTTTCTTGCATGAAGTTTACACTGAACTTGATTTAATATTGTTTTAACTTCCGTATGCAATCCACATTTTGTTGCAGATCATCTGTTATTCGTTTGATTTCTCGTCCCTTACTAGTTAACAATTAATTCAATTAAATCGTGAATTCGCCTGTATATTCCTAGATGCATCCGTCTGTTTTGGGGTTTGAATTTACCCCAATATGTTGTTTTCTTTCTTTTATGTTTATGTTTATCTCTCTTTGGTAAACTCTGATGGATTTTAAAAATTCGGATATGAACTAACAAAGGGAAGTAATATCAAATCATTCAAGAAAAAACAAACCATCTGTATTCATTGGTTTGCATGAAATAAGTTGATGTATCCCGGATCGGTGATCCGGAATCCGGCGTACAACTCTAACAGCACCGTGGACCACCAAAATGTTTTAAATATCGAGCCACCAAGAACGATTACCTTTTTTGAAATGCAATAAAATAGGAATTCTTGGCATTTAGATAAAGACAATTCTGTAGTTTCACGGAAATAAATTGAATTTGAAATCACAGTTTGTTCATCTGCTACGTCACCAATTTATGCACTCGTGATTCGTTAACGGAGACTTACAGAGTGTCTATGGAAAATTGACGAGGATATGCGGAATATGCATATTTAGTTTATTTTTGTAAACAATGAACTTAAGTAAAAGGTTCTGTCTTATTAATACATTGTAGTATTGTTGTCGTCATCGTGTATGTACAGATTGCATCTCGTTACAAATCTGTAACACACACACACACACTTTGCTTTTCTGTCCGGAGAATATCATATCATATACTGTTTTTGTAAGCATAATGAGCCTTTATTGTTTATTGCTTACTTTCTCTTTCATACCCACTTACCGTCTTATGCCAAAGTAGTTTATAAGTTTAAACATCTACATCTATTTGTGAACTTAAGGATGATTTGAAACAAATCAAAGGTATTCTGCTGTTTCGAAAAGCGGCTGTAAAAAATAAGAATAAAATCAAAATTTCATTTTTTTATTGGATACGACGCTTCTGTATATAAATATATACTCTTATACAAAAACATTGGCAGTTATGGACTTTTTTCATGTATCCGTTATTTATCCTTAATACTGTCCGTTAGGATTAATTTCAACTTGAAAGTGAATGTCTTAGGATTAAAAAATATTTGACGATATATAGTATATAATGTCAAGAAAAAAACAAAGCACTCGTTAGCAAACCCGTTAGGGAGCCTCCCCAGGCAAAAAGTATTGCAGGTCAAACCAAGGAGACGTCGAGAGGGGTTAGCATAAATTGAAATAACTTGTTTTCCAATCGACGCAAAATAAATGTTTTAAGTAATTAAACTAATCATTTGGTGGGTTCAATACATGACCGAATTATACCAACTTCGTAAAATGCTATTGTTTCAGCCCCTTCGGGAGTAACCTTGGAGTCGAGTTTGTAGCAACGTTAAATGTCGCATCAACGCTAGATGTCGCACTTGACGTTATATGTCGCAAGGCTGACGCTAAATGTCGCAACCAACGCTAAATGTCGCAAAATCTCGTGACGTTATATGTCGCAGCATCAACGCTAAATGTCGCAAGTGGAAATTAATAATCCCACTGAACAACATACTACAGAATCAATCGTTAATATTCATTTCGAGTTGTTTCCCTTTTGAATAGGTAAGAGTGGAATCTCACGGAGACTATAGTCAACCGTGCAAACACACGGAACAGTTAGGGCAAGTTTAAATGGAGCAGTTAGGGCAAGTTTAGATGGAACAGTTAGAGCAAGTTCACACGGAACAGTTTGGGCAAGTCTAAATGGAGCAGTTAGGGCAAGTTTAGATGGAACAGTTAGAGCAAGTTCACACGGAACAGTTAGGGCAAGTTTAAATGGAGAAGTTAGGGCAAGTTTAGATGGAACAGTTAGAGCAAGTTCACACGGAACAGTTTGGGCAAGTTTAAATGGAGCAGTTAGGGCAAGTTTAGATGGAAACAGTTAGAGCAAGTTTACACGGAACAGTTTGGGCAAGTTTAAATGGAGCAGTAAGGGCAAGTTTAGTTGGAACAGTTAGAGCAAGTTCACACGGAACAGTTTGGGCAAGTTTAAATGGACAGTAGAATTTAACAAGTTTAATGGAACAGTTAGAGCAAGTTCACACGGAGCAGTTAGTGCAAGTTTAAATGGAACAGTTAGAGGAATTTCACACGGAACAGTTTGGGCAAGTTTAAATGGAGCAGTTAGGGCAAGTTTAGTTGGAACAGTTAGAGCAAGTTCACACGAAGCAGTTAGGGCAAGTTTAAATGGAGCAGTTAAGGCAAGTTTAGTTGGAAACAGTTAGAGCAAGTTCACACGGAACAGTTTGGGCAAGTTTAAATGGAGCAGTTAGGGCAAGTTTAGTTGGAACAGTTAGAGCAAGTTCACACGAAACAGTTAGGGCAAGTTTAAATGGAGCAGTTAGGCAAGTTTAGATGGAACAGTTAGAGCAAGTTCACACGGAGCAGTTAGGGCAAGTTTAAATGGAACAGTTAGAGCAAGTTCACAAAGAGCAGTTAAGTCAAGTTTAAATGGAACAGTTAGAGCAAGTTCACACGGAACAGTTTGGGCAAGTTTAAATGGTGGACAGTTAGGGCAAGTTTATTGGAACAGTTAGGCAAGTTAGGAACAGTTGGCAAGTTAAGGACAGTTGGGCAAGTTTATGGAAGTTAGGAGTTACACGAATTGGCAAGTTTAAATGGAGCAGTTAAGGAAGTTTAGTGGAAATTAGAGCAATTACACGGAACAGTTTGGGCAAGTTTAAATGGAGCAGTAAGGGAATTTAACACTTAGGGCAAGTTTAAATGGAACAGTTAGAGCAAGTTCACACGGAGCAGTTAGTGCAAGTTTAAATGGAACAGTTAGAGGAATTTCACACGGAACAGTTTGGGCAAGTTTAAATGGAACAGTTAGAGCAAGTTCACACGGAGCAGTTAGTGCAAGTTTAAATGGAACAGTTAGAGGAATTTCACACGGAACAGTTTGGGCAAGTTTAAATGGAGCAGTTAAGGCAAGTTTAGTTGGAACAGTTAGAGCAAGTTCACACGAAGCAGTTAGGGCAAGTTTAAATGGAGCAGTTAAGGCAAGTTTAGTTGGAACAGTTAGAGCAAGTTCACACGGAGCAGTTAGGGCAAGTTTAAATGGAACAGTTAGAGCAAGTTCACACGGAACAGTTTGGGCAAGTTTAAATGGAACAGTTAGGGGAATTTCACACGGAACAGTTTGGGCAAGTTTAAATGGAGCAGTTAGGGCAAGTTTAAATGGAACAGTTAGAGGAATTTCACACGGAACAGTTTGGGCAAGTTTAAATGGAGCAGTTAGGGCAAGTTTAGTTGGAACAGTTAGAGCAAGTTCACACGGAGCAGTTTGGGCAAGTTTAAATGGAGCAGTTAAGGCAAGTTTAGTTGGAACAGTTAGAGCAAGTTCACACGGAACAGTTTGGGCAAGTTTAAATGGAGCAGTTAAGGCAAGTTAGAGAATTAGAGCAAGTTAACGGGGGCAAGTTTAAATGGAACAGTTAGAGCAAGTTCACAAGAAACAGGTTGGGCAAGATCACGCGGGAAAATGAATTTTCTATACTCTATCTTCACTACATTTGTTTCTTCTTCCCCCTGAAAAAAAAATTAATGAGTAATGGTTGTATGCACCTTTTACAAATTAAAAGTACAAATGATTATGCAGCTCAGTGGATGAAATGTAGGTCCTTTTCAAAACATAAAGAAATGAACGATCAAAATAGAATAATATTATTACAAAGTACAAATTCAGTTAAATAGCCAGTAAAATATATAGTCAGATAATTATTTTACGAAAGAGACTCTCTAACAAGACAGTTTTAAATGAATTAAGAAAAAAACAAAAAAACAAAGAAAGATTAACACTTTGCATGAGAGCCTACTACCAGAAACATGCTTGACTTGAGACCTAAACCATACAAGGGTAAAGGTCGATTGAGTTTGCCTTAAGCGAACGTTAAGGAAAGTCTGCAATGTGCAGAAACTTACTTGGGGCCTGACTTCTCTCTCTCTCGTAATCCACACTTTATAGTTTGATAGTTTGATAGTTTTATTTCAAAGAGCCAGAAGGTCGTTCGACCCATGCGGCAAACATAAAATTACATAATATGAACATTATATACCTCACTTGTAATATCTTTTGAACGGGTACTAAATTGGTTCTACATTCAAATGGTTTTGTTTTTCATGAAAATAATATATTTCTTTGAACACCTATTATTTCGTTGCATTATGTTATATACAGAGTTATTTTACTTTCTAGAAGCTCAACAAAATACAACTAGCTAACTCAGTAATAACAAAATAGAACTGTTGTTGTTGTTGTTGTTGTTGTTGTTGTTGTTGTTGTTGTTTTATTAAACAGCCCAAGGATAATGTTATAGTTATTCTAATTCCATTTTATAATAAGACTCAGAAGTGGCGGAGTGGTAGCGACTCTGTCTACCACTCCTCTCAGTATCACTCCGCGTGGTTTCGAAACCCTTAGCTCAAAATCTTTATACTCTATCCTCATTCCATTTGTTTCTATTTTCCTCTCTCTTTCTTCAAATAATGCAACAGTCACCCTGTAAAAGTCTCTTATTCACTTGCATTTTTTTTTTCTTTTCTATCGTTCTCTTTCTTGAAAATAAGTGATGCATCCATCTCTTTACACACATTCTCCTTCAAAGTCTCAGCTTACATTTCATTTTTCCCCAATAATGTCCCTTAGTCCTTATTTATCAAGAAGCCGGTCGCACGTGTTTTAATGTCTTGAGAGAAGAACCTGGGGAATATAAGAAATGTAGTGAGCTACCGGTAGAGAATTTGATAGAGAAAATAGTTAATGAAATGGAATCTCGCTATTTGAAGAAAGAAGGATTGCAAGAGGGAAGAACTTGCTCTAACTTTTCCGTGTGAACTTGTCCTAACTGTTCCGTTTTAACTTGCCCTAACTGTTCCGTTTTAACTTGCCCTAACTGCTCCGTCTTGTCCTAACTGCTCCGTGTGTTTGTACTGTTGACTATACTCTCCGTGAGATTCCAGTCTTACCTATTCAAAAGGAAACACCTCGAAATGAATATTAACGATAATAGCGAGCCCACGACCTTCAGATCCGTGGTCATGTAGTGACCACTGTACCACGCCTTTTAACCACATGGTAAAATGGTGGAGGCTCTAACAACTCTGCCGCTGGAAGGATACACGGTGTTCTCACATAACGCTACAAATATTTAGTTATTTGTCCTTATAACTTTGAATGTTCTGTCTGTGTCTTTTCTTTTTTTTTTTACTGAAGGTATTGGACGGTTATCTCTGACACATCTGAAGTTATCAAGAGAAACACTTCTTAAGTTTTGAAGTGGTTCTCGTTCCATCAAAGACATGAGCGATTAAAAGAAAAAGGAAATCATCTATTAAAAATTCTATTTTAATTGAAGAATGGCTTATAATCTGTAATTTATTATCGCTCGAGTTTGTCAAACACTTTAAAGGAGTACATATAGATCTATTTAAATTATCTGTTTTGTTTTGTAAATGGCTGGATGACAGCTATATTACCCGTGATTTGGTTGTTCTAGATTGAAGGTTAAACATATTACATGCGTATATTATGATAAGCAATGTTTGAAATCGGTAGCTCGAGAGATGGCAAATACTTCCGTATTGCTAGGTAATTAACCACACAGATTGTCGTCTAATTCGAACAAAAGAGTATCTGATTTTAAAAGAAAAAGTGTATGTTTACATGCAGTATTTTTGCACCACTTGCTTACTTGTTACAAAAAGTTACAAAATCAATCGATAATTCACTAATTAATGCCCCATGCTGGGATTCAAAGCAAAAACTGTGTCATCGAATTCAGATCCGAAAGTCTAAGAAATTTATATTGCACGAACGCTTCTGTCTTATTGCAAAAAGTGGGTGCGTGTGTTACACGCTAGGATTGGGCGTTCAGCTGTTATTCTTATAAATTTCAGGACTTAGCTCGGCTCACTTAACCAATGCATACCTTGTTTAATACACCATCAATCCTGTGATAGGTTTTTAGATGATACTAAAAGTTCACAAACCAAAACATTTCGGAAACTGACAAAAGACGGAATGTATGATGAGATAAGGTTACATAATCTTTTATCATAAAGACGTGTGGTATACCGTATGAAATACATCAAGAAGATCTATATGTTAAGACCCAGTCCAACGGACCACCAAGTCGTCTTAACAATAGAAGTAATTAGTCACGTGATATAACGTGATCAACAGTTACTTAGCCACTTGTATTTCTCTCAAGTCTGCTCTCGTATACTTATGTTAAAAAGTGAAATGCTCATTGATTTATATGACAGTGCAATAATTGAATACAATATTCATTTTAGATTGTTGTTGTTGTTGTTGTTGTTGTTGTTGTTGTTGTTGTTGTTGTTGTTGTTGTTGTTGTTGTTGTTGTTGTTGTTGTTGTTGTTGTTGTTGTTGTTGTTGTTGTTGTTTTGCGCCTTTACATACACTGTATATATATATGGGGGTGACATGGATTTTCCTCTCCAAGCACTGGTTCCCTTAGAAGAGCGGATTAAAGACCTGTGCCAGTCCCCCATTAACTGGAATGTAGTCAATCAAAGTGAAGGTTTTGGATATATAGGAACAGTCGTCCAATACACTCCACTTCACTGCTAAAAACAGGTGTGTGTGCATACATCTAGCAGTAGGGGCTGACTAGCTTTTATTGGCAGCTTAATGTTTAATGGTTCCGTGGTCAATAGTTGATATGGATGACATTAACACCTGTTAACGTCCACTTATATCTTAAGAAGGATGTGATATTTCAAAACAAACGTTTTAAATATACGGAGTATTGACTATCGACGACTTTCTTGGACCTGTTTATATGTAATAGGTAAGTATTTATTTTATACATGTGTCTACTTTATTAAAGCATCTACATGATATAAGATAATATTCCATTGTTAAGAGTCTTATTTTGTGTGGGTTGGACTATCTTAATTATTAAAATTAAATAAATACAAATAGTTCTCCCTTCCAGGACATATTAATTATCAATATATCAATCGGTCTATTTTTCATTTATCTTATTATATACATGTATTCTTTTCAATTATACTATCTATCTAACTCATCTACATAGTATTGTTAAATTTTTATATTATATATATATTAACTGGGTAAAAGTTTGATTTGGAACAGTGGCGATTTATTGTGTAAGTCGTAACGTTTGACAGCTTCATTAATTTTACGAATAGTTCTCCTCCCATAATTGATTTTTTTTATTAAGAATAGAAGTACAATAAAAGCACTAAAAGTATTTTTGGACAGTATCAATCTACATAGCAATTTAACGCTGTATAAAACTACTAGACTCGAAATGGTAATACTTATTTATTTTTTAAACAAAAGGCTTAACTAATGCTTAGATATAAAAATCCATTTTATACACATTTTCGACAATAAGTATTTTTGAACAGCAATTATTTGTTTGTTTGTTGGATTTATCGTCCCGTCGACAGTATTTCAGTCATTTGGAGACTAGGTCTACTTGAGACATAGTGCTGCAACACTGCAGTATCACACCGTAGACATGTGGCGTAATACCACACCCAGTCACATTACCCTGACAGGGAGCCAACTAGTCCTGGAACTACCCTTATATGTTGACCGCCAAACAAGAGAACTACACCATAACAGCTATTGTAATTGATGTTTAAGCTTTTTGAATTATAAAAGGTCCCAATCAATTTATTTATTTGAAGTCTTTAACTGAAACATTCGCCAACTATTTAACCAATATCATCTATTATTGTCCATTTCAATGCGGTGTTATTTCCCCCTTTGTGTTTTACATGAAGCTATTTAATGACTCTTTTATTAGTCAAATTTTAAAGAAATCACCACGTCCGCGCTGATATTAATGCTCTTTGGATCAATCCAAATAAGACCGACCATTCCTTGTTTCATGAATATTGTTACACAAGTAAAAAAACATATTTTGATGCCAATGCTTGAGGGAGCTAACGACATACATAGACAGGCGGTATATGTTACTATCGTAAACGTTTTAGTTTTCTTGTCATATCAACAATCAACACTGAAATAGTGTCCTCAGTACTGCCAACATCCTTTAAACTAATTAAAAGAAAATTTACCCCCCCCCACCCCCCCCCCCCCCATCCCTCACCCGAATATATTATTTGTATTTGCACATCATTAATGGACGGACACATATCGTTTTAGAATTAAGATAACTTCCATAATGTCAACATATGTATTTAAATGAATCTTGTGTATACCATTACCGTAAGTTATATAAAAGTTTAATGCTATACATAGCCGGCAGTCAGGTGAAAATCAGGGGATTATTATCAGACTGGATTAAATGGCACACTTAACAACAAATCACAATTCAAAATTAATTTCTTTTCTTATCTGATGCACAATGTGACTAGCTGCTATGGTACAACAATGTATATAACAATCGCAACCAATCCCTTTTGTCCGTTTTGTGTACATCGCCCTTTCCGAAGAAACAATACCTTTTTTCCATTGATCATCAATTACATATATTGTGATCAAAACCAAATATTTTAAGATAACCTAAGGCACAGAGTACTGGTACAACCCCAGGAACCATCGAGATGGATTGCTGTGAAATGTAAAAAATTTCTATCCATTCAACGGGGAAAAAAGAAGAACGCACAAATTCAAACTGATTTGGGTTTATGCTAGTTCCATAATTTAATTGGTTGGTCTTTAATTTATGATGAGTTCATAGGATAAATTGTTGTGCGAACACCTCTCTCTCTCTCTCTCTCTCTCTCTCTCAGAGAGAAGAGAGAGAGAGCAAATACAAATAATTTATTCAGAGAGAGAGAGAGAGCAATATAACGCGAAAGGTTTGACAATGCGGGTTGAGAAGGCATGTAGCTTTAATCATTTTAATGCGACTATCAATGTATTATCATTCCGAACTCTACAGACATTGCTGTGTTCTAAAACCTATATGATAGCGCACCATATTAAACAATTTCAGATTGGGATTGAGTTCGATAATCCACTTTGATCTTCAATGTCCTTCCCAAGTAATGCGACTAATTCCTTTATTTTGACATTGGGTACGTTTCGGCTTTAGACTATTGAGCTATTTTTGTTTTTATATACATGTATATTCATTTTGTTTAGTCACACTGACTGTGATTGATGTGTTCATCGTCAATATCCTTATCACTTCCTTTATCATCATCGGCATTATCATCATCACCACCATCACCATTAACATCATCACCACCATCATCATCACCATTATCATCATCATCATCATCACAACATCATCACAACCATCACCACCATCATCATCACCATTATCATCATCACCATCATCATCATCATCATCATCACACCATCACCACCATCACCATCGTCATCATCATCACAATTATCATCACCATCATCATCATTATCATCACCATCATCATCATCATCATTATCCTCACCATCATCATCACAATCATCATCACAATCATCATCACAATCATCATCATAACATCATCATCATCATCATCATTATCATCATCACCATCATCATCACCATTAACATCACCACCATCATCATCATCACCATCATCATCATCACCATTATCACCACCATCACCATCATCATCACCATTATCATCACCATTATTATCATCACCATCATCATCATCATCACCATCATCATCACCATTACCATCACCATCATCATCATCACCATCACAATCACCTTCATCACCATCGTCATCACCACAATCATCATCATCATCACCATTATCATCATCACCACCATCACCATCGTCATCATCAATACCATCATCACCATAATCATCATCATCATCATCATCACCACCACAACCACCACATCATCATCATCATTATCATCACTGTGGATTGTTAACATCTCTGTCATACTCAGCTGCTATATTCAGTATCTCTGATGTTTGAATACAGTCCTTTTATATATATTTTAATTAATCATTCTTGAGCATAAGATGCTTTATCTTATTAAGATCTTTATCATTATACATGGATATTCATATTCCGATGTTACGATATGTAACTCTAAAATGTATTATACGTGAAAAACAGAATATTGAATCATGCAAATACTAGACGTTCCCCACTCTCTCTTGAGCATTATATCTAAATTGTTTTAAGTATCTTTACACCTGTAAAACATTGTCTCACCACACTGTTTTCATATCCTCACGTGCATTTTGTAATACTCATATAAAATTTAAAAAAAAAAGTTCTGTTCTGTCAAGCAATTCTTATGAAAAGTGAAAGTATTTGGTTAATATAAGTTTTGCATACAGGCCTTTTACCGCACGTGGCACAGAGCCATCGCATTACTTCATCCGTTACGTCTTAACCTTTCAAATTAAATCAGCACATAGGTAATTATCATTGAAGATAAGAGAAGATTTTATCATCATTAATAAGTCCTCCACCACCCGCCAAGAGCTTAAGTGGTATTTCCATATTATTCAGATTGCTCCTGAAAAAGATTCCTGACTGTCCATATATGAAATAAACATATAAAGGCATATGGTATACTACTTTAATCTCCACAATTACATACGTTATTTAAAACTACTGATGTGAGCAGTGGGGTTCTTCGTTTCGTTTATACTCTTGTTAATATCATTACTAAGGCGGTCAAATGGTTAAACGTAACTTACGGTAAGGTATGCACATCGTTGGTTTACAGTCTAGGTTCGGCATTATTCAATAAAATATTGGCAGACTCCAGCGCAGAAGACTAGTGTCGTATCAATGCGAAATATCCTGCTTTGGAGATTGAAAGATAAAAGTGAGCACCTTTCCCAAATCATAAATGTCTTCCTTAAGTTGAAACATTGACACCGGTTTCACGTTTCGTTGCACCGGAGACGACCGGATTATCACGATTGTGACACATTGGTCTCAGTCGGGGTTTTCCGGAAAATCTCGGCGACAAAAAAAAAAACGCCTTTGGCGTGTTACAAACACGACGGACAAGTCCTTACGTGATGTAAGGTTGTGTCAAGTTTATCTCAAGTCTATAATTCATATCTGTAAATCAAACAAATAATGGGTGAAGAAATATAATTGAAATAACTATACAAACTAGATGTACAAACATAATTTTAACAGTACCGGAAATGTAAGAGCTACCTTAATAATTGTGAGAGAGATTTATTTTTTCCCCTTAAAATCGGAATAAACTAGGATCAAGTGATATTTAAAAGAGTGTTTTCTAAAGGTCTATATTTAATAAAACTATTCGTCACTGTAAAAATGTACAATAGAAACGACATCCAGGTCAGTTGTTTGTTTATTTGTTTGTTTCTGTCTGTCTGTCCGTCTTTCCGCCAAATGCATCCGCAAACCAATCAATAGGTCTTCAGCCGTCTGTAAGCATCCGGTTATCAAGGTCTATAGTCACTATAGTCCAATACCTACACTTACACTGCACGTGCTGGCTGACACTATGAAATTCAATTCACGCTTCCTTTTCGTATTTGCCTGACTCTCCTCCCAATTGTCCTATCCGCAAAAATGAATGAAAACAAAACCCAAAGCTATGAAAAAAGTAAAAAAGGTAAATCGACTAAAATGTGCTTTCAGTATTTAAATGGTTAAAAAAAAAGGAAGACAAAAAAACCTTAATTCGCCATGATAAACAAAATCAATATGGCAAACACGGTGATTTTGTAAATATTTACTCAGTGCATTGACCGTCTTGTATTTGTTGTGTATTGACCACCCGTATTTATGACACGTCTTTAATGACAAAGGGGAGGAAAATGATACCACCCATAAATTGATTAGTTTCTTATTCATTTTATTTTTCTTTTATCTTCTACAGAGGTCATTCATTGCCTTCTATCATCTTATGTTTCGTCATTACCTGTTCTTGACAACTATGTTTAAACCTACAATGTAATCACAGGAAATATCAGAATTGCGATGAACACAAACAAAACTGCTGGATCACTTACCGGTAAATCACATCTCTCTCTCTCTCTCTCTCTCTCTCTCCCTCTCTCTCTCTCTCTCTCTCTCTCTCTTATTTGAACGTGTTCTATTTGTTACCCACAACAATAACTAAAGGAAACCCTTTTTTAAATAATTTAATTCATGTGACATAATTTGTTGTTGTTGTTGTTGTTGTTGCTGCTGCTGCTGCTGCTTGTTGTTGTTGTTGTTGTTGTTGTTGTTGTTGTTGTTGTTGTTGTTGTTGTTGTTGTTGTTGTTGTTGTTGTTTGACAGTAGTCAGAAGTTCGAGATAAAATTACAGATGCTTAGCAAATTCTTTCCAGCATGAAAGTCTAAAATATGTGACCAAAACACCTCACCATACAAGTTTGACAATGAACACCTTCTAGTGGCTCCACCTGGCTAGTCTATGGATAAATTTTCACAATATTGAGAACAAAATGCCTTTGTCGGTCATGGTGGAATCCATTATCAGAACAACTTGTTCTCTTTGGCTATTACAAAAACAAAATCATTTTACATACACAATGAATATGGTGGCAAATACAAGTCGATTAAAAACGAAAACATTTTTGAAACATTTTATGAATAAGAATAACAAATTAATGCTAAAACCAACACGTCATTATCAAGCATGTATCATTATTTCGTTCTCTTACTTCATTGTGTAATTACTTAAAGGAGTTTTTAACACATGATTGTTGATTCAACAGACGTGAACCTTGCTTGCATTTAATGGATTAATACACCGCCAAACGGTTGCATTGTAGTCATTATGCTTAATAATACCTCGCCTTTGTGCTATATATAGATATAGGTACAGGTCGTTCGGGCATTATTGAAAAGAAATGATTCTTTTCGCTGGTGCATAGATCATGGAGATGTGAAGACTTTATTGCATTTAAACCGGGTGCGTTTTTTTATTTAAGTTTAAACCAGCAATGGTGTTTTGAAGATTCTCGACACGCAATGGGATCAGAATCACAAAGACACTTCCCTCTTTTTGCTGGACCATGTCGCTGATTTCAAATACTTACATTTATCAGTGATATTTTGATATCAACAAAAATATTTTTATTTATTTTTTAGAATAGCACGTAAGCTGGTGGCCAATAAAATACCCTTAACCACGTGAAGATTATGACGGTGCGTTGAAAGGGAACAAGATGGCTTGCTTCTGTGATTTGTGAGAGAGCCATCCTCTGAAACTATAAAACTGTGGAAAATACTTACCAAGCAATCATGCCTCCAGCAACAAGCCTTCAGTTCTACCGGAAACGGCAGTCAACAAACAATTTTTCACTGGAGAGACCAAAGTCACTAGCGGCATTTCGCGACTGTGTCTCCAAGACGCTTGTCGGAATAGAGAAGCGATTGGAGCTGTTACAGCAATCCTTCTATGGACCCCAGAAAGATGTCGAGCAAGAAATCAAGCAGTGGCTGGGACCATTAGCTATCGTGCTTAAGCAAAGCAGAGTGAGCGTGTTCCTTTGCAAAACTCAACTAGAGGACATGTATACTAAATATAAGAAATCGGAAGGAGATCCAACGTTAGTGGTTGATTTTGACAAACCTGCTCTGAAAACAGTGATAGATGTTATTGAGCGAGTATTAGACTATCTCAAGACTGGCTTTGCTGATATCAACAAGGAAGTGAAGCAACTGGGCGAGTACATGTGGAAATATTGCTTGAGTTTCTCGGACACGGAAGGAGACTCTTACCTGGACACAACTATCAACTATGAAAGACAAAGACGAGATTTTTATAAAGCTATAAAGTTCAATATAGATGACATTGTGAATATGGCTGAACAGTTTGAAACCAAAGGTATGAGAGTTCAAGATTTGGGATTAGTTGCTCGAGATCTCGCGGAACGTTGCCAGGTTACGCACGTGCCATTTTTGGTCATTATCCCTCAAGCGTTTGAAAACATTCGAAATGCTATTTCAGGGTTGCGGAAATGGTTAGATGCGGATGAGGGTTATGCAGAGTTTTTAAAATATGACATTGACGATCTCGAAGGTAAGCGAGAAGCTCAAGAAAAACTAGTGCGTGATTTACAAAACAGGTGCTCCAACTGTGACCATAAGCTGAAAACAGCAAGAAGACATTATGATGATATAAACACAGAGCTCAAGACTTTGCAGAACAGAGAGGTTATGCTGACGAAAGAAATTAAAATTTTGGGTGCAAAAAATAAAGATGTTATTGCTGACCTTGAAATAAAGAATTACAGGAAAGACGAACTACAATCACATCTGGATGAACTAAGTGACTTCGAATTAGAAAATTATAAACAACTTTTAAAAGAAATCACTTTGTTGAATGAACGCCGTTTAAATATTGAGGAAAAGTTAGAAGAATTTTCCAAGAAAATGACTTACATAACTGAACGAAAGGAGATTATGGAAAAGCGAGAAAAGGATGTTTCAGATGCTAAAGGTAACATTTATAATATCTAAAATTGTTGACTATCATAGTTTGACTCTCAGTTCTAAATAAAATGTCCATATTTATTAGATTGAAACATGAACATGGTGATGTTTCCTTCTTTTTTTTTTTCTCTTGTAATATGTGTTCCCATTTTATCTCATTAAGTCAATGTAGACATTTAAAGTGCGACGCACTCTAACAATCTATCAATCATTATTTTACACTAGTCTGTGTTTTACACGTTTACTGAAATAAAATCGAACTATATCTAATTTTAAAAACAATTTATCAATAATAGACCTAGTGAAGTAGCTTTTCTAGCGATTGTCTTGGCTTAAGCCCCATCACAGTGTTCTAATGAGTTTTGTCTAGCGCAAGCTTTGTCGATGCTTTGGCTGGATCTAAAACAAAGCATACAACAAGAACATAGATGTACGCTGTTTTGTTAGAGCAATAAGTTGGTTGTCAATAACACCGTCTAGCCATTTTATTTTAAGGTAATCCATCCATCATTAAGTTGTGATCATGGTCCATCAAGTGATCATGGGAATATAGAAATATAATTAAATGCAAGCATATATAGACATAGAACAAAACAGCTGAAGTCTTTTTTTAAGCATTTGATGGACCTTGATTATAATTTAATGATGGATGGATTACATTAAGTATACTTTGACAATGACAACTACTTGAAAGCTTGAAATCCAACCATTGGAAATTCGGTCAATAACGATCAGAAATGATATTTTAAATAATCCTAGATACTCTTGTTTGGAAAGTTGTTCATACAAATAATTGGGAACACGCGATTGTGCATAGTTTAAAAATATACTGAAAGATTATGTGCATGTTACAATTTATACACATTCTTATATAATGATATCTCATACTTACAATAATGTTATTAAGATTTATATAATAAAAGAAAATTCTTATACGTCTTATACTTATACGCTATTATCATAGGAAGAGAAGTGTAGATCATTGTTTGTTTGCTTGCTTGGGTTCAGCTTCCCACCGACAATATTTCAGTCATAGGGGTACTTTTTATTACACGAAACAGATAAAGCGTTGCCTAACTGTGGTGTCACGCCGTCGCGTCAGAGAATCGAACTAACGACTTCCCGTCAGGGGATGGACGCTCTAACCACGCAGCCACCTGGACCGGTCGGAGATATTTGTTACATGTACACTGAAATATAAAATGATAACACTTTTCTGAAGAGTTCAGAGCATATAACAATAAACACGGTTTTTTGTTGTTGTTTTTTTAAAAAAACATACAAAACTGAAGTATGCTGCAGTAAAAAAAGAAAAATTACGTATGTTTCTATACGATTCCATGCTAACTGTAATATTCCGAGGTGTTCCGACTGTATTCATTATTGTATGATCACGTGACACAGTGGAGGGCCGGAAGATGAAGAAGGAGTTCCGGCGGAGCGAGGTGGAGCTAGAGCGGATCGAGTGCCACCTGGGCCGATTGAAGGAGATCTACCGCTACAAGACCACGCCCGAGGTGCTGAAGAAAATCTTCCACGGCATGCCGCTCACCGCCCGACATGTGGTCAACAAGGGCAGACGACCCATCGTGGGTAAGGGACTTAAGCTAATTGCATTTATGAAATTATAATGGATGGAATATAAGTGAAATTGTGGATGTGGCCGACCGATTAAATTCGATATAGCAGATTCCCTGAATATAGTAATAACGCTTTATATGTCATTCGGGCATTTTTTCTTGGGCACTTTTTTGTATGGCTTTCTCAGTGTCTCTACATGTCACACAAAAGACATGTTAAAACGGGTAATAGGTTATGGTATACGTTTTTGACATCAAAAAGGGGAAATGGAAATGCCAGTGAGAATTATAAATGTTTGAAGTAGGTCATCCAGTTTTCAATCAATCGGGGTTTATTTTACTTTGATTATACAACAGAGACTTGCTTCTGTATTAAAGATAATCCTACTATACACATGATATATATATACAGTAGGGTTTTTAATAATGCATTAGTAAGTTCCTTTGAATATACTGAAGAAAGTTATAATTTGTATTTTGAAGAACTTTTGAACACATTCTATTGTTTGGGATGTCTTTTCTTCGAGAGTGATCAACACATGCATAATTGCTCCATGGCGAATCAACAGATTTTATCGTAGGGTCTGGGAAAAACCAAAACACCTCCAAACTACAAATAAAAGTAACTTTGGCAATATAGGGGACTTATCATCCTGCAGTTGCACTCAAAACTTACATTTCATTAGATGCAATACTATTTTCTTTATTGTCGGTATCGATTCAGACAGTAAACTAGATAACGTTGATCAGGTAACAAGTGCCTACAGAAAAGTTTATTGACATGTCTAGATACTTTGGGGAATTAGAAAATGACACCTCCAGCACACGAAATATTTGTGAACCTTTTTATGAGAGGTATACTGACAGGTTTTGTGTGCGGGAACGTGGAAGTCTATCACAGTAACGGTAGTAGAACGTTGCAATGTAGGGTGGTGTAGTCATCCAATTAATTATACAGCAGGTAAAACTTGGACGACCGCACAAGACGTACGCTGCTCCCGTCCGATCTCTTAAAGATCTCCTTCATGATACCGGGAATGGCGGTTAGCAGGAATGTTCGGCACAGATTCAGTCCAATATGTAGTCTAATATATGACCAGCTTAACGATTGGTGTTTAAGTTTTGATATTGGGTTTAACGTCCCACCGACAGTATTTCAGTCATTTTGGGTATGTTTTATGAACATGAGACAGATATAGTGCTACTTCACTGTCATATCACGTCAAGTGTCATAGACAGGTGATAGGCAAGTGTCATGTTACCTCACACAGTCACATTATCCTGGCGTTGGGCCTTCCAGTTCTGGAACTATCCTTATGTCCTGAACGCCAAGCACAAAGGAAATATGTCGCTAACAATTTAACGACTTGGTATGTCCCGGCAGGGGATCGATCTTAAGACTTCCTATTAATGAGACGGACGAGGCAAGTTGTTTTCCAGTTGAACGTGTATCACTGATCACACATATCAAGGCATTAAACTTTATACATGTTTGTTTGTTGGGTTTAACATCCCACCGACAGAATTTCAGTCAGTTGGAGACGATATCTACTTGAGACAGATATAGTGCTGCCACACTGCAGTTTCATGCCGTAGACATGTAGCATGATACCACACCCAGTCACATTACCCTGACACCGAGCCAACCAGTCCTGCAACTACCCGTATATGTTGAGCGCCATGCAAGGGAGCTATAACAGTACCATTTTTATTACTTTTCTATGTCGCGGCCAAGGATCGAAGCCACGACCTCCCGTCCCGAGGCGGACGCTCTAACCACTCGGCCATCGGGGACGGTAAACTTAATACATGTATTTATATCCGATCATAAACATTCATGTTTGAAAGTTTGAAAGTTGAAATACAATCACCAACAACATCAACAACAACAAAGTTAACACATATATTTTCATATGTTTGTTCAGATAAGCTGGAGAGGGCGTGTCGAATGACGGCCTCGAATATAGAGCACGACTGGGCCCGGCTGTACCGAGCCCTGCCCTTCTACCCGCCCCGGGGACAGGAAACCATTGGTAACGATATAGACGAGATAGGGAAGGAATACATGCGACAGCTTCCAGACGAAATGTGTCGGTAAGTTTGGAATTGTCAAGGATTAAATTATTAAACCCTAATCCTATTGCGAATGACTTAATGTAATATTGGCACTCACACCTCAGTAATTCACTCCCACGAGCTTAGTACATTAAAAACAAGGATTATTCGCCTCCTATGTGTTTATTTCGGATGATAAAATAGATTTTAAGGCTGGCAGTGGTTTATAGTACAATTAATATATAGATAAAGGTAACACACTTGCTCAAATGTGTTGTTGTTGTTGTTGTTGTTGTTGTTGTTGTTGCTGCTGCTGCTGCTGCTGTTGTTGTTGTTGTTGTTGTTGTTGTTGTTGTTGTTGTTGTTGTTGTTGTTGTTGTTGTTGTTGTTGTTGTTGTTGTTGTTGTTGTTGTTGTTCATTTAAAGACATGGTAACAAAACTGAAATAAACAGGGCACCTTGAATACAGGTATTTGTTACCACATAAACATCCAAGTTAACCCACTGTAAGCCAACCTGGCAAAATTACATTACTAGTCACAAATTTTATTTAAAATCACGTGGCCATTAACCAACTCATTTTCAGTTTAAATATATCACAAGATGGTACAAAGTGAGGTATCATTAGCTTGTACACATATCACCCAATATTCCAAACAATATGTCGGTGATCCTAAGTGACACGTGTCACATTTCATTATCACGCCAGTATGTATCAATATTGATTCAAATTAAACAAACTTAAGTGTTTCATTCTGAATAGCGAATCTGAAATTGGCAAGCGCGGACATAATATATTTTAAAAAATACATGTATGTTCCATTGTATTCTTGAAATTTAAAGGCCCTTCAGCGAATTGACTACTGTCGTCATACATATTCGTTCATATTTGAATCCTTATTTAAATTTGCAATAAAGATGTTCGCTTTGTCAGGGTATTAATTCACATTCAATAACATATTAAGTTCAATCCCCGCTATTTTTCTGTGATGCAGTTTCCTGAATCTCGACTTGAAACTGTTAAGTTCACGTTCAGTGTCCCTTGGAAACTGCTGCAAAAGTAGAGTAGTGTTCCTTACAATAAAGGACACGGGAATCGCTTCTATTGTGAAAAAAAAAAAAAAAAAAAAAACGGTGGATAAAAGCTCTGCAAAATAGATTAAAAAAGACACATAATTTAATTGATATTACACATCAGTGTTAAATACCACAATATTGAAAATAAATAAGGCAATAATTGAATTTCATAGCTTCTTTCTTCAAGCTTTGATATTCTAATAATTAACATATCAATATGCTATCAGATTTTAAAGTAACAATTTCGACAGATCTATTCTGAATATTGAACAATGAATACCCTCAGTCTAGTCAATATTTGCGTCAAGTGAACGATTAAAGGACCGTAAATAATTAATCAAAATGGGTGGCGCTTATTGGATTTATGACAGAGCCCTTCAAAACACACTGGCAATAATAACCATGTCTGTTAATGGGTAAAATCAGTTATTGTGTCAATGGTCAATTTGATCGATGTTGAGTAAAGATATTGTGCTTCTTTGATTTAAAAATAAGAAGGGAAAAAAACAGAAAGAAACTGTCCACTCGAATACGCCTCATTTCTGATAGCATTATAGACGAGATGCATCAATCATAATTCACTGCCTGGTTACGATCAATAACGCAATTAAAGGTCAAACTTATATCATTTACCAAATCTATTATAATTCTTCACAGGTACGCGTGGACAGGGCGCTGATTGGTCACACATTCACACACACTCGATACGCTAGTATCACAAAGTTTAAATATACAAGATACAAGATACAAAGCTTTATTTTTCGACGTGTACAATGTACATAGTCAATATAAATAAAGTAACCAAATAATCCATTTGGTCACATACAATAAAGACAATTTCTTGTCATAGAGGATGAACCACATAATAGGTAAGCACACACACACACACACACACACACACGCATACACACAAAATATGCATATATTTTAGTTGTTGTTTTTCTTCCTTTTTTCTTTTTTTCAAAAAATATTTTTATGGCTTTTAAGTACAGATTTGTGATAATCTACAAGTACATTCGATCGTAATCACAAAGATTAACTTGTTATTTAAGATATATGTAGTAATAATGAACTGAACAAAATTGTTCTCTTAAATGCATGTTAGCAAAATTGTATGTACCATGGAGGTTCCCTTGTCAAGAAACAAGGAAATTATACGACAGAATTAAATAAAATGCATATCAACATATTATTAAAATATATATATATATATATATATATATACATATACATATACATATATATATACACACACATATATACACACACATATATATATATATATATATATATATATATATATATATATATACATAATATAAATAATATTTTTTTTATAAAATAAAATTTTTTTTGGTTAAGCAAAACGTAATTCAAAAAGATATACACATATACACAATTGTCGTATATTGGTAGCATATCCATTATTAAACAGCATTGGAATGTAATTAATTTAGACCAATACAAACACTATACAATGACATAAGAAATGTTAAGCTAATTTAATATGCATGGCTGTACTAAAATACACCACAAACTTTATATTAAATAAATATAATAATACCTATATATCAGTTAGCCACATTATTTAGTAAACTATTTCTAAGTTCCGTTGCTTTCTGCACATATAAAGCTAATTTAGTAAGTGTTGTCTTATTCTTTGATTTTAATAATAACATAAATTTATACATGCTAGGTTTATTATAGAAATATTTATTTATGAAACCTTTTCTTAAGTTTTCATAGCACGAACATTTTAAAATAAAATGGTATTCGTCTTCTATATCTAAAGTATTGCAGCATTGACAGTATCTTTTATTTCTAGGAATTCTATTTTGCCCATACCTACCCGTTTGTATTCTTAATGACCTGAAATTCTTAATTTTGTAATATTAAATCTAAGACTTTGTGGTAAAATATTTAAATAATCTTCATATTCAAAGATACTTTTACAATTATTATAAAGATCAAGTACACCACTCGATTCTTTTTCTGAATGCCAACTTTGTATAAAATTATCAATAACTCTTTGCTTGAAAATAGGTAAAAAAACATTTTAAATCATATAATTCCGGATGATTCCAAACATCAACAAAACCATAATTACACAACAATATTTTTACCTTTTTCCCAGTTATCTAAACCTATATTACAATCACTAAGTGATTGCTCATAAACTTGTTTAATAATTATATTGTCTGTATTTAAAATCTTAAACCAATATTTGATAATTCTTAAATATCTTGACACATACAAAGGGTATCTACCTAATTCACCATATACTGCAGCATTTGCTACACTATTTCTAACTTTCAAAATATATTTAATAAATTTTAAATGTAACCTTTCAATATCTTTATGTTTTTCAAAACCACATATTTCTGATGAATAATTTAAGATAGACCCAACAAATGAATCAAAAAGCTGACAAGCTAACTTAGGTTTTAATTGGTATTTTTTACAATTTAATTTAAGAAATTTTAAAGCTTTTAAAGCTTTCCCCACTAAATGTTTTTGATGCAATGTAAAATTCCCATTATAACTTATAACTGTTCCCAAATAATTAAAATCATCTACGATCTCAATTTGTTTACCATTATATGTCCATGCTTCCTGTCTTCCTAACTTACCCCTTTTTCTAAAAATCATTATTTTTGTCTTTTCTGTATTAACTTCTAACCCCCATTGATTACAATAATTGTATAAACGATCGAGAATAGACTGCAACTCCTGTGCTGTTTTTCCAAATACAACCATATCATCTGCAAATAATAACAAAATTAACACTAAATCATGAATTTGAATACCAGAATCTGCATTTTCCTGTAAATAAAGTTCAAGATCTTCAACAAAAAGAGAAAAAAGTATCGGTGACATAAAATATACGTGTATCTATTTTCATTTTTTATTCGTCACTTATATATCGTGCATATATCAAAATATTCACATTCAAATAAATTAAATGTCTACTATCAATGTCTGTCACTAAAAATATCACTACAGTGACTTTTTGTTGATAAAGACATGGATAGTAAACGTAAAAACTATTTGAATGTGAATATTTTGATATATGCACGGTATGTAAATAGCGAATTAAAATTAAAATAGAGGTTTAAACTTTGAGATATAAGAGCTTCGTGTGCGTTTGCGTGTGTGTGGAGGGAGGGGGGCACCAAACAAGTAAATGTGCAATTCCTCTCTTCCCAAACTTATAAATCATGTTCAGTTAAGAACTACCATCGTTTTATTTTTCAGACAAAGCTTATGGCGGTGGAGGCGAATGCACACACGTGCAAGTCTCGAAGACCTGAAAAAGGCACTTCTTTCTATACGGCGGAAGGATATTGTTGACAAGATAGATGAAGAGAATGCGCGCAGGACAAGTAAACCCTCGATTCCCTCCCCTGCATTTAGGACAGTTAGATTTCCGAAGCTAATCACATAACCAGAAATTACTTCTTTACGTTAATAAGAACAATGTAACACAAATTACTGAATCAATCATTTGCTAATTGTGTTTATTTAACCCTTTGTGAAGGAATCTCGGATTTCACTGACGGAGACACGATGCGCCAATATTGCGTTCTACGGACGGTGCTGACCATTTATCATCTTTGTTTTATGTGATATTTTTTATCACATTATGAAACAGTCGAAATGACTTACATTATTTGAAAAAG
>CM037784.1:65129397-65179397 GCA_021229015.1 Solen grandis
ATCCAAAAATTTGTACAATTTTGGTAACATTTACAGCCTTAAAACATCTGCACTTTAGACTTCTTTTTCGCGGGCTAAAAACGAAACCGGTAATACTTTTGGTTGAAATAAGATCTTCGGGGTCGAACAATAAATTTCCGAAATTATTTTTCCTTTGTTTAGCCTTCGACTTTTTCAGTTTACCTTTAAAAGGGGTACAGTGGTCTTACTTTTCGGGACAAATCTTCGCAGGGGAAAAAACTTCAATTTTTAAAAAAACAGAGATCAAAAACTCTTTCCGCAACCCGTTTTTTTGACTAATTTTACAATGACCAAGGGGTTTAAAAAATATAAATAACCAAAGAAAAGCCAATTTTAAATTCCGTTTCATTCTGTTATTAGGATGCACACCTAAAAATCCATGCATGTCTAGTAAGAAGGACTTGTATTAGGATGCACACCTAAAAATCCATGCATGTCTAGTAAGAAGGACATATTTTTCTTTCCATTCCATTCAACATCATTGTCTTAGCTTGCCGAAAAAACGAACGAAAAAAATAACCGGAGCGGATCTCAATAGAGATTATTTCACAGGAAGCCAGGGTGAAAATAAACGGCATAACGGCCGAAAAATAAAGACATACCCCATAAAATCATTAAAACAACCTGTCGGCTTTAATGTTCATCTGTGACATTCAGGCGCTTAATTGTTATATATACTTAGTATAAAGCTGAACGCGTCTGACTGATTCGGATTAAAGCTGTCACAGTCACTATGTGATATTGCCAACAGTGGATGCTCTATCAGTACGGGGTCTCGGAAACAGGAGCCTGGTTACTGGTGAGGAACAAGGGTCACACAATGGGATTTCCACTACAGAGCACAAAAAAACTAACCCAAACACGACAATCTATATACTATATTTTCTAGCCTAGAAAACTGTATGACCAAGCCGCCGGGGGGGGGGGGGGGGCAGGTGTCCCCTGTGCCCCCCCCCCCCCCCCCCACGGTGAAACCGGGCCTGTAATTCCTGGGGAGCAAGCCATGTTAAAATGGGCCCCACTCTTGCCACCATAGATCTACATATTGTAACTGAAAATGGGAGATTATTGATGTATTGGTGTATCTGTTACCTCCCTGTGATCATTACTAGGTATTATTTAATATAATTTTATAGACTTCCCTTCATTACGGAGAGGATTATCCACCAAAACTCAGGGGTCCAGATGACAAATCTTCTATGTATAGTTTATTGTTAAGATTTTATTGTTTTTATATAATTTTCGTTAGCGATGCGAAGCGCACGCTGCGATAAATCTGTAAATTTAAAATATAAACAATAACAATTTACAGTTTATCGGGTAAGCCATACAGCTTTGCCTTTGTCCTCGCTTTAAATGGATCCGACTCCCGTTTGATTGACAGAAAACCGTATAGTCATAGTCAGTATCACTGGTTACATTTATAAGGAAATGAAATGCAAAACATGACGTAATCAGTCACCGTCGCAAAAAGCTCCACCCTTAATGCCCTACGATCATGTGGGCACTATACACCTTTAATTTTTCAATATCACGACATCACTGATAATTTTCATTGTCGAATACCCACGGCCGATCGATAATCATCTATCATTATAAATAAGTTAATCTGAGGTATTCGACGATGAATCATTTTAAGAGAATCAAAAACAAATGATTTAAAATATCTGCAAATGTAAAAAGGGGTCGGGATAGATAAGTTATATATGTTATTTCAGCATCTAGCTTTGTTTAGAAGTTCCCGCAACTTGAAATTTTTAGAAAATCTTCTTGTGGGCGGGACTATTTGACATTTTCATTCGATTCGTAAGAAAAATTGAAAAAAAAAAAAGCATTTGCGTCAGAAAAAAAAAGAAACTCATCAATAAGAACCCCCCCCCCCCCCCAAAAAAAACGAATATATTGAATATTAAATTACTTAAATCCATGAGATCTAAAAAACCCTTAAATGTTTTTAATTGCCCAATTAATGGTTTAGTGAACCGACTAAGATTTTCTAAAAAAAGATGGGGGGAAATCCCCAAAATTCATTATTTTTCAGATGGGCATTAAAATTTAAAATCTGTGGAAAAGGGGCGAGCTGTTCTAAAACACATTTTTCAGAAAAATCGGATCCTCCTTGTACATGGGGGTTTAAAAAGTACGAGGACTTTTGATATAAATTGAAGAAATTTAATCACTGTGTAGAAGCGTATAAAAAAAAAACCGATATTTCTAAAAAAAAATTCCTCGTATCTTGTGTTTATTTTGACGTTGGGAAAGCAAAATAGAAGGGAAAAAAAGTAAAACTTGCGATTTTTCTCTTTTCCATAATGGGCTTTTTTCAAGGTCTTTGGGAAAAAAATTCACAAGATCTCTTTTCGACGGTTACATCTGGAAAAAAGGCGTTATTTGGTTTTGCTATGGTCAATCCAATGCGATAGAAAAATGGAGTTTGGAAAGTGTTTTGGATCAAAAATCTGTTTTCGTTGTAGTATTGTAAATGTACAATCTTTATTTGGCGGGTTTCTGTAAACGGTATGAGGCACACCCCAATAAGTGGGTTTATCACGACGCCCCCATGGAGTGAGGTATCTTTTTTTTAATTTTCTTTATCTTTAAAATTCCCTTTTTTATTTAGGGAATAAAAATGTCATATCATAGTAAAACGTTTATGGGACTGAAAAACTCCATTTAATGGGCCAGGTTTTGTAGACAATCGGATGATTGTCTGTTCAAAAGATTTTTGTCCCCAAGGATAAAGAAAACCCCATTTGGGAATAAAAATTTTTAAAACCCAAGTTTCTTTTCCCCAAAGGTATGAAGACACACATTCGCATTGAGGGAAAATTTTTAAAAAATAAATTTTCCCTCATTTCGGGAAAAAAAAGAATTCGACTTTTAGTCGAAAAATTGCAAAATGCACCAAAAAGCACCATTTGCTGAAAGAATAAAACTTGTCCGGGGAGGCCCCTAAACTCCAACACACGAGGGAGAAACTACGACATCCTTCCTCGCTTTTTTTGGCAAACAAAAAACGTCACCCCAAAAAAAGCCCCCCAGGTTTAATTCTAGATCCTCGCTTTTTTTAAAGATTCATTCCTTTTTCCCTGTACCATACAACGGCCTGAAACTGACTTTATGCTACCCAAAATATTTTTTTAAAGGGTTTTGGTCAGCCGGGGATCTAACCACGCCATTCGGCAAGTTTTTAGCAGGCATTTTTAAAACAGTTAAAATTAACTGAAAACAACTTCCTACTGAAAAACGTGTTTGACTGAAAACAAAAGAGGATAAAAAAATTTTAAAACCGTATCGAAATTTACTTTTTGGTGTAAAATGCTCTGATAAATTAAATAAAAATAATACTGATTTTTTTAAAAAACTTTTTTAAACTTTTGGTCCAGGCAGTATTTTTTTAAGTATAGAGAGATCTGTTTGTGGTTTATGGCGATCAAATAAGTGTTTAAAAAATTGGTAGATAAGGTTATAAGTTTTTAAATTCTTCACTAGAAATTTCATTTTGAAAACAGAATAGTTTCTTTATCTCAAAGTGTGCATGTTATTTTTAATTCATGTAAGTTTTTTTTGGGTTATAGAACTAAATAAACCTTTTTTTTAATGAAATAAATGTACAAGTGTCTAAAAAAATAATTGTTTACATAATTAAACCATTGAAAATAATTTGGGGAGGAAAGAAAAAAAATCACTCCCCTATTATTTTGTATTCAAGTTTCATGGAAAAAAAAAGGGCTTTTGCGGGTCCGATTTGTTTCGGGTTTTTAAAACGCGACTGCCCGTATGTAAGGATATCTATTGTGTGGGGAAAAATTTTATATAAAACCCTCGTTAAGAGGGGTTCCTTATCCCCTATTGGCTGTATTTTTTCAAAAACATAGGATAAAGTTTTTTTTTTGGGGGGTTTTTTAAGCAGAAAAAACTAAGCAAATTATATTTTTGGGTTTCAAACAGGATTGTTTATTGAAATTTCTTAAAACAAATTTTAAAAAAGATAGTAAAAGGTGAACTTTAAATGGGTGCGGAGTGTAATAAATGTGGCTCTTGTGTGAGTAAAGATGATATAATGTGAGATGAAGGGGAAGACAAAAATAGAGGGACTTGCCCCTTTTTGGTTTTCGTATTTGATGATTTCAATATGTTGCGCGTCGGGTAATTAAAGGTGGAGGATGCCCCCGAATGCAGGGAGTAAGGGTTTAGAACCACCAACCTACGCAAGCCAGCTGGAAAGGGCTTCCCAAATGAAAATCTGAATGCCCTTCCCGAGATTCAAATCCACGCGGTGGGGGGGTTGAGAGAGTGTGATGAGGGGGGGGAAGGGGATGATGATATGAAATGAAATAGTAGGGGAAAGGAATGAGATGATGATATGATGATGTGAATAGCGGGAAGGGTGATGTATGTGAATGATGTGTGAGAAAAAGAAAAAGAAGATGTGATGATGGGAATAGGGGGAAAGGGGCGATGTGATGAGATGATGATTTGGGAAAGGGTGATGTGGAGAGGTGAGATGATGGGGGGAAGGGTTGAGATATGATTATGTGATGAGAGTGTTATTTTGAGATGATGATGGTGGGGGAAAGGGGGTGAAAATTGATTGATTTAACGTTGTTTTACCGCGCTTCGACAGTATTTCAGTCATAACGACGTCCGCTAATTAAAAGTGGAGGAAGCCCTCAAATGCCGGGGCTTTGGGTAAACCACCGACCCCCCCAAAACCCACCGGGAAAAAGTTTCCCAAACATAAAAACCCGAATTACCTCCCGGGTTTCGAACCCCCGGTGAGGGCTCCCTTTGCTATAATTTTAAAATGCGGATCCATATGGGTTAAAATATCTTATTTACTATAGACCATGGATCGTGGGAACCCAAAGGTACATACATTATTTGTTACACACCGTATATATTTTGGTTTTTCAGAAGAAAAAACTTCTCTGCGTGATTTTAAATGTCTTTCTGCCCAAAAAAAACCAACAAAAAACAAACAAACCTCGTGTATTTTCAATGTTACAAAAGCAAAAAATGATCATTGATCCGAAGATAAACAGCTCCTTAGACGGGGAGCATTGTGTTCCCTCAATGACAAAAAAGAATTCAACTTTCAAAATCCAGGCTTTTCAATGGTCAACTACCCGGCGGGCCCGCCACGGTTCCAGGGGAAATGTTAACCATAATTCTGGTACGAGTATGGCCGTATTAAAGGTATAAGAATACATAAGTCCTCTGGATTATGTTGTAATAGAACGCTTTGATAGAAATAATAATTAAAAATTTATTTCCCTTTTAATTTTTTTTCTCCACGAGAGAAATTGAGTGAAATTTATTGGGAAGATGACTATTCGGGCATTGTGGGTTATTATCGTTATTGTTGGGGAATTGGTTCATACATGTTCGTCTTTGTTCAAGGTAACGATAAAAAATATAATGAACAATTTTCTTTAGATTTTGGATGTTTTGATAAAGGGGTATGTTATCTTTTTTGAAAATATATTTAAACTATGAAAAAGAAGATGGGGCGCCGATCCCGAACTTTCGAAAAAAATTCGACATTTTCAGAAATTTTTTCCCATCAAAAAATTCCCTTAAAAGAAGCTCGTTCACATTGATCGGAGAATAAAAAAAAGTGAACCTCGTGTGGACCCAAACGCTGCTAATTTGTCTCAAGTTTTCACTGAAATTTTAAAAGGGAAATTAAAAATTTGGGCCTAAGGTATGTCCCGGGTTTTGGAATGTGCCCTTGAGAGTAAAGTTTTATGATGGAATTTGAAGCTCAAAATTTTAAACCAAGGGTTTAAAATTTTTCCTGGAAGGGCCAAACATTCTTTTACAGTGATAATAATTCGTTGTTTTTTTTTTAGCTGACATGTTCTTTCTTGTGTGTGTGTTGTATGTGTGTCGATGTTGTGCTGGAATCGGGGGGCCAAAATGCAATTTCCCAAAGTATCATTGGAGCACGGGCAACACACACGCACCTGGACAAATTAGGCAAAGTAGGTATCGTTTCTAACTTTTGTGCATTTTATTACGAATTCATTTACTCTTAAATAAAAAACAAACGGGTTCGGGGGAAAAAAATGACTTTTTCGAAACAAATTGTTTTAAAATGATGGTAAACTTTTCGTTGGTCAAAGTTCTGCGGTGAAAGATTTTTAAGCCCCCCCCATCTGGAGAAAGATCGCTCAGCCGTGGTGTGGACAAGGGTAATAGGGACAATCAGTGCTTTGACGGGGACATATTCAACCTAGGGGGGGCGTGCTCCCGAAAAAATATTGAGGGTTTTCGCCTTAGGGCGACCTTGAGAAAATTTTGATCGTATGATGTCCCATAGAATTTGTATTATGACATATATATTTTTTCGGTAAATTTTTTCTGTTTTTTTATTTTGACCGGTCTCTTTTGGCCGTGGTCGAGTGGAAAGAGTGCCCCCCCGGAAATCTGGTGTTTGGGTTGATTCCGGTCAAAAGACAAAAAGTCAAAAAAAAGTACTGGTTTGACTCTCAAAATATACGGACTGGTTGACCCCTGTCAGGTTATTGTTCCGGAGGGGTTCATGTCACTGTCTAGGCGTAAATCTGCAGTTTGGCGCTTTTAATCTGTTTTCTTTTTATGTTGTACAGTCCCCAAGTTCAACCAAATTTAAAACAAAAACTTCTGTTCCCGGGTTTTTGACCTTTCACTGTGAGGGCATGTGTCGATTTGGCTCCCGAATGTGTCTCTGTATGTGAGAAAGTTGGCAGTTTCTTACGGAGAGGGTCTGATGGCCCTTTCCCCGAAACGACGTAATTTTAAATGTCTGCCTTTTTTAAAACTGAATTAGATTTTTTTTGTAAAAATTGTGAAAGAGTTGTAAAAATGATTATCGATTGTTTAACAAGAAAAACCCATTAACATCACCAGGCTTTTTGAGGCTTGATTGTCTACTTAAGGGATTAAAACATATGCAAAACACCGATGCTAAATCAAAAATTCCTTTATTATATATACTAAAAACCTATTTTGATTAGGCCAAGTAATTCCGTGGGTACTTTTATTCGTGGACTATTTTATAAAACGTGATGCTATATAATGAAAAAGGTCTCCCTGTGGAAAAAATTTTGATAGATAAAAAACCCACTACGAAATCGTCAAAAATTAGTGCTCACAAAAAATTAAGTAAATATCGACAAATTTTAAATTAAGATAAACATTTTGTACAGAAGTCAAGTTTCAACAAAGGCCAGTGCTGGATTCCGAAAAGCAACCTAACAAAAAAAGCAACTTTTAGTGCCCCTTTAGGGGCTTTTCACGGGGTTTCCCCCAAAAATGACAAAAAATATACAAACATTAAAAATCAATACTCTCTCTCTTTTTCTCTCGTTCTGAATTAGACAAGCGGTAATCCTTTATTGCATAAGGTTAATAAGACATTCAAAAATTTTTTTTGATATTTCCACTTCAACATCCAAAATATTTGATATATTAAGGCAAACACACAAATAAAAAACCAAAAACAGTGTGCCGTCTTTATTGCGATTATATTTCCCCTTAAGTAAATGTTCTTGAACATTCTTAAAAATACTTAGTCAATTTTTTTTGAGGGCATATTAAAGGACATGAAGGATCTGTAGCGTTTTGTTTTTGTTTTCGTTTGCACAGATAATCTACCGGGGTTCTATAAACCCTTTTTTTTGACAAAAATTTCGGGATTTCTATAACAGGAATAAGGTTATTAATGGTTCGTTTTCAAAAAACATAGGATTATTAATAACCCTATTCCTAGGGTAATTTTCCTGATAAAAATCAAAAAAAACGTAAAAATTAATAAACCTGGCATGAATGATTTAAAGTATCGGAATAAAAAAATTTAGTAATGACACGCTTTATTTGCGTTTTTTGAAGTAATAAAAATTACTATTAAAATACTTAAAACGCTGCCCCAGATAAAATGGATCACAGCAGTACGCTCAAAATTATCTACCCTTGAAAACCAGTCCTGGAACCCCCCTGAACTGGCACAGCAAAGAAGACTCAGAACCTTTTAACTGGTATGTCCTGACCGGAGATTAAACCACGACCCCGGCCTTCGTGAAAATGATTACGCGCATCTGAATTAACCCCGTGCATTATTCTGCGATTAACCGTTTAAAAATGAAAACTTTTTTCCTGAATTTTAAAAATGTGAAATTGATTTATGAAGAAAATTAAATGTGTCATTTAAAAATTGCAAAAAAAAAATAAAAACTAAAAAAACTAAACGATCAAAAGAACGAAAAAAACCCCAAAAAAACAAACATTATCATCAACTCGCCCGAGAAAAACCGATCTCGTCCCTGTTAAAATTGAAAGTCAGTTTTTTTTTTCAACCAAGATACATTTTAGCTTTTTGTTAAACTTTTTAAAAAAAAAGGAAGGAGAAGTATAAAAACGGTCACGGGAATTTTCTTTTTTGTTTTCGTTTCGCATATTCTGTTAACATAACTTCGAAAACAAAAAAAAAAAAAAAAAAAAATATTAAATTTAAAAACGGTAAAATTTTAATACTAAAAAACGGGTTTTTTAAAAGAAAATGAGCATTTTTATGTCATCATGTTCAGAAAAACTAAGCAAAAAAAACATAAATGTTTTGTAGGATAATGTGTAACCCGGTCGATTTTAGCAAAAAATAGATTAAAACGAAAAATAAACACGAAGATCCGGGAAACATAAACCGATTTGCTGAAACCCAAAACCCAATCAAAATACATGAAAATTTATCTTAAATCAAAAATATGGAGTGGAATGGGGTTCAGCGATACCGTTTTGTGACAAATGCCCTGAAACAAGCGGCCCCGGTTCGGTTCTGGTGATCCAAATATCCACCAGAAATAAGAGTGTTGTTTTGATATTTTGAAACAATATTTCAAGGTTGTCATGGTGATTTAATCCTGAAAACAGTCGAAATATTACTTCTTCTTACTTCTTCAGCCAAAACACCTTCCCAGCAGGTTCACTCCCCATTCCTACAAACAACCCCCCACCAGTGCCCCCGGTAGGGACCCACCCATATTACTCTCACTTCACTGCCAGTTGGGTGGTGATTTACCGTTTATTCACGATAAATGTTCTTAGAATCACAACCAATTAAATATGTTGTCCTGAGTTAGTGAATGTCTGAGGAGAGAAAAAACATTGGTTCTACTTATAGATCAAATCCCATTTTGTGTCAGACATTTTACGGTGTGAGTTTCCCATCCGGTAATAAACACGGTCATTTTAGCGTGACCGTACATAGAGGGCCTGAAACATGTACCGTCCTTGTACCACCCCGGGGCTCCTCTGTATCTGCCATCCATCTCATCACTAGTATTTCTCCATTACCCACTCGCGTACACGAAAAGTACATCATGCCCCCATGACGTCTATCCCAACATTTCCTGTAACCAATGATTTTCCAGTCTCAGCCGGGGCGTACGAGACAAACTGAATCTTCTTTTGATATGGAAACGGCGACCCTTTGTATAGCTACTGTACAGAGTCCCATGATGGTGTTTAAATTCTTTTAGGGGAAAGGGGGGCTTACAGATGAAACTTCTTTTTATCATTGTCCATAAAACAATTTAAACCCATGGGCAGAAATGTTGAACCAGATATAAAAATTTGTGTTAATGTTGAGCTTTTTTTTCAAGAAACTGTCATTTCAAGTATATTCGTCCGCGGGGATACATCAGTGCTTTGAAAAGGTTTAACCGTGACCGAGTCCACTGCTGTAAGAGATCTTCTATAACTTTTTGGGGCTGGAAGTCAGGTGCATGATATGGAAGCTTCCGACTCTCTTCGTTCAATTTTCCCCCTTTCCTCGACTTTCCCAGATGACTTTGTCATCCGAAAACATAATTTTTTTTATTCATTGAGGACTGAAGTCTTGTATTTTCCTTTATAATTCTTAACTGCTTCGTATATGTTCACATGCAGTCACGTGATCTTCAAAATGTTTCCCTTTGCCTTTTTTGCGTCTTAAATTTGCTTGTATCTTTTTTTAAATATTATCAATTTTTTCTTTTTTTTTCTCCTCTTTTTTGGGAAACCTTTGTTTTGATTGTTTTGATTTTTAAATAAATAATCAACATCTTTTTTTCTGGATGATTTAATGTTTCAATTTTCTGTTTGATTTCTTCCTTCTCGTTACCTTTTTCCCCAGCCGACTTTACTCATCTTATGCTTTTATCGTGTAGCGACGTCTTCGAACTTTTCCCTGGGTTGTTAAAACACACGTCAATGCAGTGTTTTGTGCTCTCACAAAACCCTTGGTTGAATTATTTTTGTGATCTAATTTTTGAAATTGGAAAAAAATATGGCCTGAATGTCGATGGGGTTTTTTCCCAGTAATGATAGCATGTTTCGTGTTGCCTTGGGCCCCTGTGTGTCTTCTCAAAAGCCTGCACTTTACTCTTCATGCCAAAATACAAATTGGCTCTTTCTGTGCCCCCATGTTTTGACGGGGGGTCACAAAAAAAAATGGGAAGTAACGTCGTCCTGATTCGATTGTATTTTGACTCGCCCCATGAGTAACACCTGCGGAAGAAAAGGAAAAAAAAAATTTAAAGAAAGACAATTTTATCTTTTTTTTATCCAATCGGTTTTTTCCCCTTGTAATATGCAACTTGGTAAGTGGCTTTTTAAAACCTTTACGATTTATATTGTACACTTTCAACTTTTTGGTTTTTTGTTTGTTTTTGGGGTTTAAAACGTCCAACGACAATTTTTCAGTCATTTGGAGACGTTTCTATTCCCACAGAATATTTGTACAGGGCAGACACGTCGTAGACTTTGCTGTCCACCCCATCACATTTTTTTGACGGGGCCACCGCCTGGCACTCCCTTATAGCTGATTTCCCAAAGCAAGGGGGTATCGACGTTTTCTACGACTTTGGTAGTGCATTGGGAATCGACCAGGGCCCTCCCGCTCCCGATTCAACTTTTTTTGAATATTTTTAGTTGGGGAAGTTAGTTTTAAAAGTAAATTTTTGAAAAACTTTTTGAAAGTTTTTTGAAATTTTTTTATCTGTTTTTTATTTTTTTTTTGTTTTGAAACCCCTAGAAAAATCATTTTAGTAGCCCTATGTTTGCCCTTTAAAATATGTAACAGGCAGTACTGTTTAAGATTCAGTTATCTATAAACATCACGAAATAACATGATTTGAGTAGACTGACTTGCTTTTTGTTTTTACCGTCGTTTTCGACGCTTTCAGTCATATGCGACGTCATAAAAAATTAAAGGTGGGGGAAAGCCGAATGCAGGGAGGCCCGGGTAAAACCACCACCTCCCAAAGCCAGTTGGAAGGTTCCCATGAAAGATGGCCTAGATCGTCCCTAATTTGGGGTTTGTTGTAAAAAGGGCTGAAACCAGAAAAATACTTTATACAAAATATCAAAGTGTGGTCTGTTGTTTCAAAGGGAAAAGGGTTTTTTAATTTTTGGGTTCCCATGACAACAAAGTTCTTATGACCAAGTTTTTTTTTCCCTTATACAGTTCCATAAAAATATCTTGGTGGGTAGGGGAATGTCCTCAAGTAAACCGGATGAATTTGTTGATAGTGGGCATCAGAAGCTGTGCTATGTACCAAATATAAAATGGTTGAGAAAAACGCATTTTGAAGTTATGCTTTGGGTTGCCCGACAACCAAAGTTTTTCATAAAAAATCAAAAAAAATTGGGAAAATTAGCCAAGTTAAAAAAGTTATTTTAGTAAAATTTTGGTGAAATCCATGAGTGATTTGGGAAGAGAAGATTTTTTCAAAATTTCCCTATATTTCTAAAAAAAAAATTCGGGTGTGGCCCCTTGGGCGTGGCCCATTTGCCCCCGGGGGGCAACTTTTTGCACTAGTTGGGCAAATGAGTGATGCAATGTACCAAATAAAAATCTGTAGGTAATGATTTCTGGGAAAGCTTTTAAAAAGTTTTTTACCAGTTTTCCATAAAATTAAAAAAAAAATAGGTTTTTGATTAGGCTTTCATAGATCATTTTGGGCAAAAGTTGATAAAAATCCGTTTTGTAGTATCAGGGGAGAAGTTGTTAAAATGTTGCGCCAACGGACAATAAAGCCCGAATGCCCCTCCGGGTTGAACCAGCGGGTAAGGGGCTGAATGAGTTTTAAAATTTCAGTGACTTTACCCTCTCGGCCAGGGAATTTTATGCTTAAAGTTTTTCACCCGGGGCATTTTTAAAAATCTACTTTAATTGTTAACATTTTATTATCTTTAAAAATTGAATTTTACTAAAGCAAATGTTTCTTCAAATCTTCCCCGGGCTTAACGCAGCAAAACTCACACGCCAGGGGACGCTGGGCTTCACCCAGAATTTAAACAAACGATTGCTTGTCCAAAAATTTTATCTGAGGGAAGGGGGGTTTTTAAAGGATCTCCTAGATATTTCCAAAATTGACCCAAAAAAGGTCTCCTAGGGTTTCCAATTAGATTTTTTTGTTTTATTTCAGTCAAGAAATGTCTTTTATGTTGATTTTAGCAATTGTTTAAAAAAAATTTTACGCGATTTCTTAATAATATAAACCCTTTTGACCACGAAATCTTCATTGTATGGCTGTTTTCGGTGATAGGTCTATGAAGGGGTTTTATATATAATTTCTGTTAAATTAGTTAAATTCTTAGAAGCAAAAATCGACCCCACCTCAGAAATTATGAACCCCAGTTTTTTCTTTTTAAATCTTTTTGTTTCCCCTTTTGTACCCCATATTGAAAACTCCCTGCGGAGCCAACGCTGTCTGTTGGTTTTTAAAGGGGGTAAATTGGTGACAATGGACTAGTTCTACCCCTTGATGAGAATGTGTTCTTGTGAAATAAACAAGTTGTAAAGCTGGAAGACGGGGGGAAAAAATAGTTTGAATATGCAAAAGTTAGTTTTCAATGTATTTTTTTAAAAAGTTATGGCTTTTGATGGAATAAAGCCCATGTGAAGTAAACAAATGTAAAGTTTGAGAAGAAGATATAAGGGTTTTTAGAAAGTTATAGCGAAGGTAAGTTTTTACCACAACGTTGATATGGAAAAAACAAAAAGGGGTTGAGTTGATGAAAAAACCTTTAAAAAACAAAAAAGCTAAATTAGCTTATAAGTGTTTCACCCCATATGAAAAACGCATGGAAATCCCAAAAAATGGTCAACAGTTTATGGGTTTGGAAAAAAAAAGAACGCATTTTTAATTTTCCAGAAAAAAAAAAGGCTTCCAAATTGGTTGTTTTGTGGTTACATGGAACATTTCATTTTTGAATCTAATTACTACAAATATGTTGAAAATGTTTTTTCCCATTGAGGGGATTTTTCAGTTTGAAACCCCTGAGACGGCTTATCTAAGCTAGATTAAAATACCATTTGTCAAAATTTTTCTTTTTAAAAATCTTTTCTTTGTATTTCCAAGACCTTTTAATAACTATTTTCATAACACATTTATTATAACTTTATGATATTGTCAAAGTTTAATGTATGCTTTTTTTTCCCCTTAAAATTTTTAAAATATTTTTTTGAAAATTATGCAATTTATCTCAATGCAAAAACTCCCATTCATATCATAATAAATTTTGTTAAGTACAAATTTTGCTTTAATTCAGTAATGATGTAAATTTGTTTTATGTTTTATTTTAAATTGTCCAACATTCTGTTTTACAAGTATAATTAATAAGCTTTTAGATCAAAGTGTGATGTGAAACAAGAATTTTAGGCAAGAAAGAATATCCCAAAAATGCAATTCTTATTGTGACTGGTTTCAATTTTTATTTTGGGGGTTAAAAGATAGCGATAAAAATTCATATCCCCACCCCAAACCCCCTGAAGCAGAAAAATTTTTAACAACTGGGCCCTAGCGGGATATTGTTTTAAAATTTGAGTTTGGAAAACCCCTGCATCAAAGATGTCCAAATGGATTCCCACTGAACCTTTAAAAGATGGATCTCTGACAGACAAGGACAGTTTTCAAGCAAACTTGTTTTATCTGGGCGAATACATTTTTTCTTTTATGTTTGCGCATTATTGGCCCAAAAAAAGAAAAAAAATCAAAAAATAGGAAAATATAGGTTCTCAAAATTTTGGTTTCTTTAAAAATATAGGAAAATTAGGGATCAGTGACGGCCCGGGATTGCTAAGGTTTTGTGCTGTAGACGAGTGGTATTTAAACCCCCCCCATCATATTTTTTTGACCCCGGGGGTTTTTCCAGTTCGGAACAAAACAACAGCTGAACGTAATGCATAGACAATATAGCATTGCCCCACTTATGGGTTTGTATGTTTTTGAAAGGGGGTTTTAACCAAGTCCTTTTTAACTAAGGGGTAAACAACTTTTTTTTTTGTACCGGGGCCCTGCATAAATTTCAAACGATTTTAGTGTGTATGTTGTAAAAATATACAACCCTTTTTTTTAAAGATCTTTCAAGTTTATTGTACAATTTATAATTTTTGCTTATTTCAAGTTTTTAAAAAAAAAAAAAAAACAACAAATGACAGGAATTTTCACAAAAAAAAGGGTTTTCCAAAAAAAAAAAAAAAAAAAACGTGCACAGGTTTTTATTGAGGTGCCCCTACAAAAGTTTTGGGCAAAGTCCGTTTGGGGCAAATTTTTCCCCAAAAAAATTTCAAATCACAAAATACTGCAAATTGCCAGAGACTAACTGATGGTGACCCCGCAAATGTTTGAAAAAATTTTTTGGAAAGTAGGGGGGTTGCCACAGAAAATATTTTCAAAAACTTAATAGTGTTATTGAAAAAAAAACTAAGGGCCCTGCCCCAAAATGGTCAAAAATGCAAAAAATCATTATAACCAAACTTATTTTTTTAAAATTAAGGGTTATGCCCATATGGAATTTTTACGAAGGGGGGAAACAGTAACTCCAAAAATTTTGAACCACAGAGTGAGGTTCAATTTCATGCATTCGCCCCAAAAGAGATTATGCACCTAAAATTTTAAGTAAAAACCCCTTTTTAAAGTAGGATTATCTCCGGAAAGGAATTTATTTAAAGGGGGATACTCCTCAAAAATGCAAAAAACAGGGAATTCTCCAGGGGGTTAGTGAAGGGATTCTGTTAAAGTAGGACAAAATTTTTTAAAAAGTAGAAGTTGGCACAAAAGAATATTTCCCTTTCCGTTAAGGGGGAAAGGGTCAAAATGCATCCAAAAAATAGTCGAACCACAAAAAAACCGACTTTTAGCTGGGTCCTATGCTAAGGTTCTGAAAAGTTTGGGGCCAAATCGTTGAAAAATGAGGAGGAGTTGCGCCAGAAAAATATTTCCCTATTATTTAAAATGTGAAAAAATAAAAAAAGGCCTAACTGAAAAAAAAAAGTTGACCACAAAACTCTGACAATTGCACAGGTCAATGCAATAATGCTTCTGTAAAAGTTTGGCCAAAACCTTGAAAAAAGTGGAGGAGTTGCGCACAGAAGAAATTTTTTACACCCGCCCGCCCATCCCCCCCTGACAACCCCTTAAAACCAGATTTTTTTGGAAAAAACCGGTTTTTAAAAACAAAAAAAACCAAAACTAAGGGGGCCCGGGGGTTTTTTGGGGGGGTTTAAACACATTTCCGAAACAAAGGTTCAAAACAAAAAAAAAAAAACAGTTTTCCGGATTTAAAGGGGGATTTTTTAGGTGTCAAAACCCTTTGATTTTTTTTTTTTAAAAGGGGAAAATTCATTTGTGGTGAGAGGGGACATTTTTGTTTGGCGGGAAAAATTTTTTTGCACCGGGGCCACCTTTTTTTCTCCACAAAACAGCCGTTTGTTTCCCCCAACATTTACCCCTCAACAGAAGAAACTTTAAAAAAAAGAGGGAAAAAAAAACAAAAACAGTCCTAACCAAAAAAAAAAAAAACAATTACGATTGTAAACATCAATACAGTTCTTCGATTTTTAAAATAAAAAATTTTTAAAAAAAAATTAAAAGCCATTTTTTGTTTTTAAAAATTTTTGTATAGGGGTAAAGGTCGGGGGGGTATTAAAAAAAAGAGATGCGAGTTTTTTTGCTGCTTGTTCAAAAAACCCCCAAAACCTCATTTTTTTATTTAAAAAAACAAATTAGTGGTATGTGAATTTTTTTAACTTTTTTCTGCCCAATTTTCGCGATTTTTTTTGTTTCTTTCTTAAAAAAAGCAACTCTAAATGAATTAGGGGTCTGAAAAAGAATGAAGAAGAAGGGGGGAAGCCCAAATTAAAAGGGGTTATCAAATCGAAAGTGGGCCCAAATTTTTTTCAATAGAAATTTAAATAAAAAAAATATATACATTATTGTTGTTTAGTTTTTTTTTAAAAAAAATACATTTAAAATTTTTATTAAAAAAAATTTAAAAGGGAAAGAACAAGGGTTTTTTTAAAAATGATTGACTTTTTGTTCCGTTGCACAAATTTAAAGTTTCTAGGGGAAATTTTAAAAAACAAAAAATACCAATCCGAAATTAAATTTTTTAAATTTTCCATCTTAAAAGGAAGACTTTTGTCAACCCATACTTATTAAAGTTGCCAAATTTGGGGGCCTAATTTAAAGGGTTTCCAAAAACTCAAACTTGCGGTCCAAATTTTTTTCGTGATTTTTCCAAAAAATTAAATAAACAGAGGGAAGATTCCCTGTGTTACCAATTTTAAGATCTTTAGCTAAGAAAAAAAAAGAATTAAAGGTTTTTTTAAATTTGATGGACTAAATTTTTCCGTTTGCATCAAAGATTAAGCTCATTTTATTTTCAACTTTTAAAAATCAAAAATCCGGAAAGTTACTTTTTAAAATTAATTTGGACCTGTTTTTGTCCCCCAAAACCCAATTTAATATTCCAAAATCTGGACTAAATTCTGACCATAAATTTTGGCCAAAAACGGGCCTTTGTTTGGTTTTTTAAAAAAACCTTACCCTTTTTTCCCCCCCGGGGCCCAAAATTTTTTCTTCCAAAAATTTGTAGGAAAAAAACCCCGACCAAAATTTTTAAAATTTTAACAAGTGACCTCTAAAGTTCCCCCATTTGCACAATGAAAAGCCCCACAACAAAAAATGGACAAAAAATACCTGAAAAAGGTTCCCCAAAAAGGGTTTCTAAGATAAGCAAATTTTCAGAAAATTCAACTCCACATTTACCAAAATTAAAAACCAATTAAGAAAACAAACAGTTGTGTTCCTTTTTTAAATTTGCGTTTTTAATGTGGAATTTAAAAAAAAAATAAAATGTAAGGAATAAATAAAAAAATTTAAAAACACTCATGAAAAAAAAATTTGGATTTTGAATGCATGCATTTGGGAAAAAAAAAAAAGGTTTTATTTACTTTGGTAATGAGTTCCTTTTTTTGAAGAGGAAAATAACACACACATTGAGTCCAGACAGTATTAAAACTGTCATAATTTGTTCCATTTGATTTTCAAAAAGAATTTTAAACAGTTTTTTTTCCAAAGAATATTTTGCTGCTCATGCAATATCACACTCAACAGGAAAGTGGGATTATGTTTACCACAATTTCACATTTTCCCGAGTTCAGAAAAAAAATAGCTGCAATACCAGTTCCTTTTAAAGGACTTTGGGATTTCATTCTGAATTTAACCCACAACCTGGGTGTTTGGGGGGAGGAATAAACTAGGCTTGTCAACAAGTCGCGAAAGATGGTTGTAGGATTACAGTGAGCAAAAAAAATTTTTTCCAAAAGTTAATTTTAAATCCTTGAGATATTATATATCAACCCAAATTAAACTCAAGCCCTTTTTGCAGTGCCTTTTTTTAGTCACTTCAAGTACCAGTTTTGGTAAGTAAAGTGTAAGCAGATGGTATCTCGTTTTTTGGCTCCAAATATTGGGCCTGCTTTCGGGTTCAAAATTTATCTATGATTATATTTTTTTAAGACGTATGTTTTTTACAATGTCGTAATGCCCAAGTATTTCCCTTTTCCGGAGAATTTTTTTTTGGAAAAAAATAAAAACTGGTGTTGCACGCAAAACAGATCAACTATCGGGGAGGTGTATAATTTTTCTGTTTCCCTAGCAACCCGAATTTTGGTCCCAAAAAAAAAAAGTGGTATGCAGAATCTCTGTGCCCCTCAAACGTAATTTTATCTTATATTTTTTTAATTTATTTCGTGATCCAGTTTCCGGATGGACAGCGGGGGGCAAACCCAATTTTAATTAAATTGTATGGTTGGTTTGTTCCTGGGAAATGTGGGACGTTACAGTATATTCTCTGGTATATCAACTTGGTATTCAAGAACATTTTTTTTTCTTTGGCAAATTTAAATACAATGTGTGTATGCTCTCCTTTTATGCCAGGGGCCGTATTCGAAATTGGGCCATTTTCACATTTTTTCTACCCGGCACATTTGGTGCCGAAAATGGGGGGATCTGTACATACCCCCTTTTGGTTCGCAAGTATAGCAATTTGTTTGTCCTATGAATTAGGGCCTTTTCCAAATGCAGCATGTGGCCCAAGTAAGAGATTTTGTAAGTGCCTGTTTGACACTATTTTTAGCCCATAACCCGGCAGAAACTGCTTTTTAAATTTAGGAGCCTCCTAAAAATTAAAAAGGGCCCCGAATGTATTCAGAATAAAACGGGGTTTTTATATAAAAATTGGTAAAATAAAAAAGTTTTTTGAATGATTACATTGGTTCCAAAAATGTGGGAGTTTAAGAACTTTTTAAAAGGAAAAGGGGCCCCCAAAGGAACTTCGAATTCCCAAATTTTAAATCCCATCCCTATTTTTTGGTTTTTTCCCGACTTCCCGGGATTTTTGGGGCAGCATGTCGATCCCCAAAGTGCGCCCCCCTTAAGTCCTATTTCTTTTCGTCATTTTGGTCTTACCATTTATAAATGTGTTGCCATGAAAATATTATTATATTTGTTCTTTGTACGGACCCCCGACCCTTTCAATTTAGAATTTGGGGGTGGGTGTTTTTGTTTCTTCCCTTCACAACAACAAGTATTTTTGAAATATGAACAGTTAATTTTTTTCTTTACCCCCCTTTCTAAAAACCCTTTGAGGGGGATGTGTTCAAAATCCCTATTCTTTTTTTTTTTAAATTTTAGATTACTTCCATGTCTCTTTGAACTTGATTATCATTTTCTTTTATATTCTCAATTATTACATCTTCTTATTTTAAGTATTTTTTTTTTTCCAGTCCTTCTTAAAAGGATAAATTATTCTGTGGAACGAGCAAAAAATTTCGGTTATCATTTTTTTTAAACATATTTAATCCCCCTCGAGAATAAACTTAAACAAAGACAGAATGTTAAAACAAACTATTTTTACTACACAAAAAAGTATTCAAAAAGACGCTAGTTTTTGTCAAGCCTTAAAACTAGTTATAAATTTTAAAATTTAAATTATAAAATAATAACATTAAATGCCAATCGTTTAGCATGATTTTACCCTAGTTTTGCTTAAAATTATTACGCTTTTTTTCCCCAAAAAAAAAAGTATCTACCCACCCATATTTAAATTATACGTTATAAAGAGACCCCGGGGTTTTAAAATTTCGAGTTGCCCCCGTAAAAATTTACTGATTTGTTTTCAAATTTTTCTCTTAGTAAAAAAAATAATCTTAAAGTTTTAAAAGGAATTATTTTTTGTATTCATGTTATCATTTCGCCTGGGGGAATAAATTATCGCGTGCAATTCGTAAAAAAATCCATGATAAAGGGAATTTTTGGGTTTACCCTAAAGTAGTGTTTATCTTTTTCCCTCCCTTTAATCATTACTAGAAATCATTAAATTTTAAATTTAACATACTTCCCTTATTCGGGGGGGATTTCCCCCAAAAAGGGGTAAAGGCTTTTCTGATTATTCGTTCATTTTTTTTTATTTCTTTTTAAAATTTTTCGAAAGCATTTCGAATGGAGCCTGCGAAAAATTCAAAAATTTTAAAACTAACAATAACATTTTTTACAGATGTCAGTCGCCATTCATTTGTTTTTGCCTGTTTTGGGATCCACCCCCTTTATTAAAAACCTGTGGTAGAGCAGTATCAGGGTTTAATTTTTGAGGCAAAAGCAAACCTGACTAATCAGTCCCCGTCGAAAAAACTCCCCAAAAACCCCTAGAAATTGGGCACACACCCTTCATTTTTTTAAAATTACGGCACGTGATCATTTTTTGTCAGGGCCCGTCAAAAGAACTTCATCATAAAAAGTTTCGGGGATTGGCGAGGGACACTTTAAAAAATCAAAAAAAAAAAAAAAAATTACTGCAAATATGTGAAGCTAAAAGAGAAAAAAAAGAAAAAGGGTTGGGATAGATAAAATTATGTTTTTTTTAGTTTCGCTTTGTTTGAAAAACTTTTTTTTGAAAAATTTTCCCTGGTCGGGTTTTTTTTAAATTTACGTTGTTAAAAAAAATGAAAAAAAACATGCGTCAAAAAAAAAAGAATTAAAAAAACCAAAATTCGGGGTTAAAGATTACTGAAATTAGTTTTTGAAGTCCGGGGGTTAATAAAAAAAACCCTTTAAAATGTTTTAAAAGGGTAAATTTGGCAGATTTTTTCGCCCTTTTTTTCATTTTTAAAAAATTTGTAAAACCCCGGGGGAAATTAATCCCCAAAACTTTGGTTTTTAATCAATAGTTTTGCTTGGTTGTTTTGGTTTAAGTTTCCCTAAAAGAATCAAAATTTGGGGGGGTTTTTTTTTTTATATGATAAGATGGGCGGGGGGGGGGGGAGGGGGCTGGCCCCCTGGTTTTTGTTTTAAAAACCGTAATTCATTAATTTTTGTTAATTAAAATTTTTTTGATATAAAGGGAATGTGGGGAATTTATTGTGGGTTTTCTAAGAAAATTAGGTCTTTAACCTACATTTTCTCTGGTCTTTAAAAAAAAACCTCCTAATATTTGTAACGTCTTAACAACTATACGCATAAACGCTGAAGCGGGGCAGGAACATTTTAAAAGTCCTCCAAGATTTAATGTCCTCCCAAAAAAATTTAATTTAAAAAAAGTCTCGTAAAATTTTTCCCCTCATTTCGGGCCCCTGACCCTTTACAGGAATTTTCCCAATTTGGTCCTTGGTTTCTTAAATGTAAAGTGGTCCAAGCCTTTTCGGAAAACCTTAAGGGGCTTTACCCAAAATAGGGACGCAGAAAAGTATACACAAGGCCCTGATAACATTATCTTACTGTGAAAATAAGTTATCATTAATGGTTGTCATTGTGTTTCATGTTAAATGCGAAATAATGTTTTTTAATGGAAGGATTTTGGCTGCAACCGCAAGTTTTTGGAAAAATTCACCTAAGAAAAGCCAAGGGGGACTACGGTTCGTGTTTTTTTTTTTTTGATCCCCCCAAAAAGCCGTTTGGGCAAAGGGCCCCCCCGAAAAAGACCCATCCGGAAGGGAAAAATCTTTTTAACCAAAAAAAAAAAAAACCCTTTCCCCCCGGGCCCTTCCCCTTCAGTCGCGCAAATTGAATTACGGCCACTGAATTGGTAGGGGCTTAACCTTTGGGTCAAGACGACTCTTGGGTTTTTTTTTTTATTTCATGAAACTAAAAAGGAGTTTTTAAATTTGGGGGAAAAATTTTTAGTAGTTTTTAAAGGGTAATGCGCTATACCTTTAAAAAAAGCGAATAAAAAAAAATGGCTTTGCTTTTTTTTTCAGTGGGGGCAAATTGTGCTTTGAAATTAAAGGGGGTAAATAAAAGGAATTAATGTTTTTTTTTTAATAGTTTTTGAAAAATAGAAAGTAAAGGTTGGGTGGGGGGGGGGGGGGGGGGGGCAAAGGGGAAAGGTTAATTTTAAGTATAAGGGTTTGTTTTTTTGGCCCCTAAGAAAATTTTTTTGGTGGTTTGAAAACCCCAGTGTCCCCAAAAAAGTGCGTTTTTTGGGATAAAGCTTGGCCGCCTTCGGCTTTTCTGGTTTTGGCCCGCTTTGTGGTTTTTTTTGAAAACGCGATCCCCAATTACTTTCGTTTTTGGCCTCGGGGCCCCATTACTGTCGTTTATTGGATTTGTGGTCCACATTACTGGGTTTTTATCTGGACAACTGCATGATTGCCTTCTTTTCGTTTTTTGGGATACCTCAGGTCCCCTTTGTCGTTTTCGGGAAAATCTTGTTCCCCCCTTCTGTGGTTTTTTCTGGCAACTCGGCCCCATTAAAAAATGTTTAAAAGTATGATCTGGTACCCCATGATCCGCCTTACTGTGGTGTAAGGGCGCCTTTTTAAAAGGCCAAAAAAAGGCGAAAAGACGCCTTTTTTTTTTTTTTAAAGAAAAATTTTTGTAAAAAGGGTAAGGGATCGCTGGCGGAGTCATATTGAATTTTATTTAAGGTTTTTATTTCATATTACGTTTTGGGGGTATGCGCATGTGTGGCGGCCTATTAGTGGTCATTTGCTTGGTTATAGTATACAGAGGTGACTTGTATACTTGATCAAAAATCACTCGGGAAATTGAGGGGTCATTTCCCATTCGATCTCAGACGTGTCCTAAAGGGTATTCTATTGTTACTTCACTAAAATCATAATAATAACATATCAATAATTAAATATCTAGAACATCAATTATAAATAATAGGATCAAAAGTAATAATGATTTTTACTATGAATTTAATATATATATCTGATAATATGTCTAAATACTGTAATAAAAATACTCAATCTACCTTTACGATGTTGACTCCTCAACGTCCTACCTTCAAATGAATTCTAACTATTGCACTCGTTTCCCAGGCCCATACCACCAGCGTTAACAATAGACGATCTATTTTTAGCAATGGAACAATAACAGTATTGATTTAGGAGCGGATGTGCGAACAATGGTCTATTCAAGTGTCAAAAGTTAATTCCTTTAAAGTCGTCACTCTGACTGGCGTGTGTTGATTTAGGGACGGAAATGCGAACAATGGCCTATCAGTGTCAAAAGTTAATCCCTTTAAAGTCGCCACTCTGTCTGGCGTGTGTTGATTTAGGGACGGAAATACGAACAATGGTCTATTCACGTGTCAAAAGTTAATCCCTTTAAAGTCGCCACTCAGTCTGGCGCGTGTGGATTTAGGAGCGTAAATGCGAACAATAGCCTATTCACGTGTCAAAAGTTAATCCCTTTAAAGTCGTCACTCTGTTGGCGTGTGTTGATTTAGGGGCGGAAATGCGAACAAAAATTTTGTTCCGATTACTGGCCCGGTACTATTTTAACTATTGGTGCATCATTGTATTGAACGGATTGAAAATTTATCCAATCAGAAATCCCCCTTTTCAACCAATCAGGAACGAGTCCTCGACCAATCAAATCTTAGCATTTTATTACCAATCGAATTACGTATTCAAAAAGAGGCCCCGGTCTGTTTCACATTAAGCATTTAAAATGAACATTTTTTTTTCAAAACACTATTTAAAAGTATTTCAGTTTTTTTCCATCTTTCTTGTGCATTTCATTAAAAGACATAATAGAATATAATGGAAATAATTTGATATTCCAATAATAATAAAAATTATTATAAACTGAAAAAACTATAAAGACTTATTTTCTTTTATGAAAAATCAACTTACCAAATTGGTAATTCCAAACCATAGGATCAAACAGTAATAATGATGGTTACTATGAAAAACTCCCAAAATATCTTAAGTCCCAAAAACAATATAAAATACACTCTTTGAACATTTCTTAGTATGTCCTTAAAAGTCATCTTGACGTTGGTAAAAAGACTCGAAATTGTTGCTCTTTATTTCGTCAATATGTACTGACTTGTCTTAACATACACCATGTATTCTCTGTTAAAATAGAGTGGACATGAATGGACAAGTTTATACATGACTTCGTTGCTCCAGCACCCTTTTTTAAGCCAATATTGGTTGACTTGAGATCGGATTAAGATAGCCCCACAAAGGGAGCTGGCCAATGTTTACGTTAATCCTTAGCTTTAACTCGGTAACGGATTAAATATCTCCAAATTGCACGATCTTTAGAGGGAGTCATTACACGCGTTATAAAGTGATATATGCATCGATATGTTCTGTTTAACTGTGTATAAGCTACTTGTAAGTGTAATACATCAAACTGTTTGGAATTGTATAAGCTTTAAATTCGTAATGTTTATTTATTTGGTTACTACTCCTGGTTAAAACTTACATAAGTACAATACAATGATGGCATGGATTATTACAGTATCTGAAAAGAATGAGATATTGGGTATTCTTATTAGGGAAACAGGGAAGTGTATCTCAACATGTTGATTGAAATATTAGTTTTACTGAATGTTAACATACAACAAGATTAAATAATGGTTACTACAGCCAAGTCGAAGTTTGATGACCACTCGGACAACGAGAGTGAGACAAGGTCAGTACATCTGGACGATCACCCAATGAGGATGGGTTCCTACAAGACACGCCCCCTATGTCTCCGATAGAACTCAAGCCAGAGCTACCACCCTACTTCCCCGCTCTCCAGGTACTGCTGTGTGTTACATCAAAGGTCTCATTAGGATTGCTTAAACTTGAGACTTTTACCCAAACTTGCCAAAAGTTAAAATACTTATAGATAGGGAATGCTCAAGAAGACTTCAGTCCTTGGACTCCAAATTAGGTTAAAGTATGAACCCTGCTACATGATTATCTATAACTACACAAGAACTGTCAATGAGTGACCTGTAGGATAGTCATCAGAATAAACACGTTGATAAATAATGAATTCTTACTGAGTATCAAACTGAAATGTGTGTAGGAATCATGCTGTCACTGAGACCCACAACACACATTATATATCACTCCGCCAACAAAATATTTCCCATTGATGTAATATGCTAATCATTAACTTCTTTTTACCCTTAGATATTTTGCTTGACACTCAGAGCTAGCAAACAATTTACTGATAACCAGCCCTGATACATATTTTCTGTCAGAAGTACTGGTTTTGTATTTTCTGATGCTTTTAATACACCATTGTAACACTTCAGGTTTATGTATTTTTGGATAAAATTTGAAACCAGCCTGAGTATAAAATTAATTAAAGTTTTATAGTTATCAAATTCTAGAACTTGTTGAAGTTGTCAAGTGGAGGTATACAATAAAATGGGGACAGGATGGGAGCTATTATCGTTTTTTTTTTGTCCATATATCTAATTAATACACAGATACATTCATACTCCTGGCTCAAATTATATTTCCTTTCAATGAAATCATATTTAGCATTACAATATAATCCCGACTTTCACGTTTTTACTGTGTTATTTAAGTTATATTTGGAAGTTCCATCATTTAGGGATTTGAAAAACAAACAGCTAATCTTACTTCAAATCTTTCAGACTTATTTTAGGAAATATTTAAAAAATAAGTTCTTTTAAGAGGGCTGTAGAAATGTCGAGGAGTTCAGCTGTTTGAACAGAATAGAAGAAGGAACATATGGGGTAGTGTACAGAGCGAGAGATAAGAAAACAGGTGAGATATACCTTAATCTGTCTTAAAATGTGTCACAGTGATAACTTCATAGTGCTGGAATTAGTATTGAAAATAAAAACTCAAATATTGCAGTATGGGTGTGTTAAACCACCAGAATAGTTAAATGCAGTGGAAATAAGACGTAACAACAATAACTTGCAAATTGAAGCTGAAATCCAGAATAGACAGCATGTCATTAATGTATCCTGTTTGACTTTTTAGTCCTGCACATAAGAGGGTTCATCAATCACCTTTAAGGCGTGGGTTTTTCCATGAATATGCCAGTTTCTTCCCACAAATATGATCACATTTACCATTATCAAGCTCTTGAGAGTGATTTATATAAGTTGTTGTCTTTCCTAGTCATTGTAGTTAAAGCAAAATTAGTGCCCCCCCCCCCCCCATAGAAAGGTTGAATTTAGGTACCTGGATAAAAAAAAGCAGTATTTAAAAACTATAGTGAGCATCTTGAAAACCCATGACATGCTTTCTGTTGATTACCTATTCAAACTATGCCTATGTATGTATTTTGACAGACGAGATTGTTGCCTTGAAGCGGTTGAAGATGGAGAAAGAGAAGGAAGGATTTCCGATCACGTCGCTGCGGGAAATCAACACATTGCTGAAGGCTCAACACATGAACATAGTCACAGTCAGGGTAAGGGACAGCGCTATGTGTCTACTTTATTATATACCCGCTTCAAAAAAGGAGGCTAAATTGGAATCTAGCTCCTCGCGTCCCCTAGTTATGTCATGTGTTACTCTCACATTACATGAAGACAATATTAACAAACAAATCCATGTGTTCATTTTAGTAAACCAGGTCAACCATTGACAACCAATCCTCCCAATGCCTGTATGTCAATTCAAATATATGTTAACACCGGAAAGGTCCCTAGATCAACAACTCAAATGACAATGCCAGGCTAATGTTTAGAGAAAACAAACCTACTTTTATTAGTATTACATTATCCTTTCATTGAGCAAAATATAAACAATCCCTTCTTACTTTCTTCTCTTTGTTTTTTCTGTATTTCTAATTTTCTTTCCTCCTCTTTTCTTCTCCTCTTTTCGTGTTCTCGTCTTTCTCTTTCTTCCCTCAATCTTCTATCTCGATTCTTTTCTCTCTCTAATCTTTCCAACCTCTCTCTACAAGAAAAAAGACAATTCATGAGACTATAAAATACCATCATCAAACTCAGTGTGTCCTGTGAACTATATTTTTTAAAACATTTTCATCCCTTGAAATATTGTCCAACCAGATGCAAATAATGAAGACAGGACGTAAAACAAATGATGATGATGTTTTCAAAATTCATAGTTATGCAAAACATACCATATTGGCAAGCATCTTAAGTTTGAGTCAAATTTTGTCAAATTTTACAAATCCTATACTCTCAAACTATAGAGCCAATGAACCAGATGAAGGAGACATATATCTAAAATTAATGACAGTTTTATCAAAATTTAGAAACACCCTCTATCCTAAGTAACTGATTTTGACTTGTTGTTTGGTGATTACAAAACCATAAGTTTGATTGTTTAAAACAGAAAGTACATTATCAACATTTACAAATGTTTACTTTACTCTCTGTTATACCGGTATTATACATAATATAACAAATTCCGTGTTTTGTCAGACAACTTGACAAATTTCGGAGAAACAACTACAAGCTGCATTTCTAGTGGCTCATCTAACCAAATACTGACTAACAACATAAATACTGACTAGTAACCATAAATACTGACTAGCAACCATAAATACTGACTAGCAACCATAAATACTGACTAGCAACCACAATTTACATGGAGACAGACCGCCCCAAAATAAGTATTTGACCAATGAAAGGCTGTACAACAGTCCAACAAGGACATCCACCAGTCTGTCAACCTTCAACAAACATTCTGGATGGGGATAAGCCTTGTTTGGCATTAATTTATGTTAATATTTTTTAAGCTGCAAGGGGAAAATATTGTGTCAAAAAACTTCCAAATATACAAATGAAAATATGATGTGTTCCAAAAGTTTTGAATAAAAATTAATAAAACAAGAGCTGTTTATAAACATATATACCCCCTTCATATGCCATTATAACAATAACATTTGAGATAGACCATCTGTAAGAGTTCAATATTGACTTTATGACCTTTCATCATCTTCCAATAAACAGTTCATTTGGCACAAGCAACATTTATAAAATAATCTTATGTCCCTATATACTGGTCCAACCATTGGGGGAACCAGCCTGAAAATCAAGAGGGCTTCTACTAGATACAAACAATGTACATACAAAGATTGAGACCAAAGGATCATTTAGATAAAGCAACATTTATAAAATAATCTTATGTCCTTTGATTCAATAGAGTTGTACTAGTCACAAACAACCACTGTACAAAGTCTGTAACCAAAGTGTTAATTAGATATTGTATATATTAATCACCTTTAGTGATAGTTCTAGTTGATATTGTGCTTCTGGTAGGTCGGTGGTTCTACCCGGATCTCTCGGTGCATTCGGGGTCTTCCTCCACCAGTAATTATTGGGCATCTCTATATGACAGAAATACTGTCAAAGCGACGGTAAACTCAAATAGTCAAGTCAAGTCTAGATGATATTTTGATGTTTACCCTTAGAGCAATTTCTGCAACCACTGTTTCTGTTTACAATCTGTTATATTCCATGGGAACAGACTGTCCATGTACTATATACTGGAGTGTTCGCCTTGAGAGCTATAGGTCATGGGTATAATTCCTGGTTATGGGCATACCAAATTTCCTAAAAAATGGAAGTGAAATCTCCCATCATTATCATATAAAGGGTAGTTTCAGGACTGGTTGGCCTTGTGTTTGAATAATGGGACTGGGATTATACTTGTGTCTGATGAGATATATTTACTTGTGTCTGTGTATTTGTGTCTGTGTGCTTGTGTCTGTGTGCTTGTGACTAACCAGATATATATATATACTTGTGTCTGTGTGCTTGTGTCTGGCCAGATATATGTACTTGTGTCTGTGTGCTTGTGTCTGACCAGATATATGTACTTGTGTCTGGCCAGATATATGTACTTGTGTCTGTGTGCTTGTGTCTAACCACCTCTGATACTTTTGTATGTGTGCTTGTGTCTAACCACGTCTGTATACTTGTGTCTGTGTACTTGTGTCTAGCCAGGTCTGTACTTGTGTCTAACCACGTCTGTACTTGTGTCTGACCACATCTGTACTTGTGTCTAACCAGGTCTGTACTTGTGTCTAACCATGTCTGTACTTGTGTCTAACCAGGTCTGTACTTGTGTCTAACCAGGTCTGTACTTGTGTCTAACCATGTCTGTACTTGTGTCTAACCAGGTCTGTACTTGTGTCTAACCATGTGTGTACTTGTGTCTAACCAGTTCTGTACTTGTGTCTAACAACATCTGTAATTGTGTCTAACAACGTCTGTACTTGTGTCTAACCAGGTCTGTACTTGTGTCTAACCATGTCTGTACTTGTGTCTAACCAGGTCTGTACTTGTGTCTAACCAGGTCTGTACTTGTGTCGAACCATGTCTGTACTTGTGTCTAACCACGTCTGTACTTGTGTCTAACCACATCTGTACTTGTGTCTAACCAGGTCTGTACTTGTGTCTAACCAGGTCTGTACTTGTGTCTAACCATGCCTGTACATGTGTCTAACCACGTTTGTACTTGTGTCTAACCACATCTGTACTTGTGTTTAACCATGTCTGTACTTGTGTCTAACCATGTCTGTACTTGTGTCTAACCATGTCTGTACTTGTGTCTAACCAGGTCTGTACTTGTGTCTGTTCAGGAGATCGTGGTGGGCAGCAACATGGACAAGATCTACATTGTGATGGACTATGTGGAACACGACATGAAGAGTCTCATGGAAACCATGAAACAGCCATTCCTTGTGGGTACGTACACTTCTAGATCCTGATCAGCTGGCACGGGTCAGCCATGTCTCATCAAGAGATATAGTTGGCAGCCAAACAGGGATTCAAGCTAATTTCAGTCTGATTTTCTATGGTGATTGATCACTTGATTGTTATTATGTTTCATTGTATCCTAAATTCCAACCCTAGATCACTTGGTTTGCATACTTGTTGGATATATCTTTCTAGCATAAGAAGCGCTCTACTCAGAAGGGAAAACACAGTCAAATATCCAAGATAGTTCTCAAGCACTGAAATTCTTATGGGGGCAGATAGATCGGGATTTTGATATTGTATGGAGTCTTCATTCCAACATACATTACAGTTGATTGAGGGACTTCAAAACAAGATATATTATAATTGAATGTGAAGACAACCTTTGTATGGGTGTGTTACAGGTGAGGTGAAGACGCTGATGATGCAGCTGCTGCTGGGTGTCCAGCATCTCCATGACAACTGGATCATCCACCGTGACCTCAAAAACATCCAACCTTCTCCTCAGTCACAAGGGCATCCTGAAGGTAAATCAGACATTTACATGTTGACCACAAAACCTTCATCACCAGTGTGGAAACAGTGGGCCCATTTCACTATTCTTTGTAATTAAAAAAATATGAATTCATAAATTCACAGATGTGTGGATAGGGCATTAGATCTCATGGAGGAGAAGTGTTCATTCACATCATATATATGGACTTATTGCCCTTTGTTTAAATTCATAGTTTAATTTTTGTCCGGAACATAACTTAAAAAGTATCAAAGCTATTAAATTGAAAACTTCACAGGTTGATAGTCTCATGATGGAGAAGTGTCATGCACAAGAACCGTAATTCTGCACATCATAGTTTTGGAGTTTTTGCCCTTTATTAAATTTCATGCTTTTTGTCGAAATCATTACTCATGCACTATGAGACAGAATTATAACCTTGAAACTTCATAGTTAGGTTGATGTTATGGAGGAGAATTGCAGCACACGAGAGCATAATCCATCTCCAAAGTTTCCTGTTGGAGTTTTTCCCCTTTTATACATTTTGTGTTCCTAAGATTACTCCTGTGTGACTCGTACTATTAAAATATTTTATTTTTTTTATGGAAATAAGTTAATGAGGGGACTCTTGTGCATAAGTCACCGTGTACCTCAGTGTATGTGTATAGGTGGGGGGAGACATCAGTTTCAATGAAAACAAATCTCTAGTTCAATCTTGTTTCTTAGTTGTATTGGACTATTTCTTCAGATTTGGAGACTTTGGACTTGCACGGGAGTACGGGGAACCATTGAAGCACTATACGCCTATCGTGGTGACCCTGTGGTATCGGGCACCAGAACTCTTGCTGGGAACCAAGGAATATTCAACGCCAATAGACATGTGGTCGGTGGGCTGCATCATGGCGGAGTTCCTCACACAGAAGGCATCTGGCAGGGCAAGTCTGAGATTGATGAGCTTCAGAAAATATTCAAGGTACAGGACACACACAGATAGGGATGAGGTATTGTGGTGGTTGGTAGACCCAGTAAGCTTGATATGTTATACTGGTGAGCGACTGATGGTCAGAGAAATGTGAAAAAGCTATTAAATTTTTGGTGTTCTGTGACTTGATTACCTAAAGACTCACTTTGCTTCCTGTTTTGATGAAACTGTAATTAAAAAAGAACCTTAACATAGTTGTTGGGAATCTAATTACACATGTTGGTCAATCTTAGGGACAAGACATTGTCTTGCAGTTGAATGAAAAAAAACAACATTTTTTTAACATTGCATTTCTTAATAACTGATATGGGCCCAAATATTTTTCTTGATTTGTTGTGTGCCTGACTGAAGAGTTCTGATATACTTAAATGTTCTTAAATAGTTTTGATATAACCCATCATGAGCCATTATAGATGATCAATATTCCATATAAGTTCTTTTTTAACAAATAGTTTTGTTATTTTTTCAGGATCTTGGCACACCGACAGAGAAGATTTGGCCGGGTGTGATGGAGTTACCGGGGATGAAGAAGTGTACGTTTACAGAGTATGCGTATAACACGCTGCGTAAACAGTTTGGACAGTACTTGTCGGACCAGGGATTTAACTTGCTCAACGGTAAAGGTTGACATGAGGGACATGTCCCTTTTTTCAATAACTATTCATGTAAGACAGATTCATTTGAAAATGGCTGAATGTGTTTAGGTTTGAAAATGCTGCAGCCAACTAAGGCTATATCATGTATTGATAATGGCCTTTTAGCTGGAACAGTAGCAATAAGCTGTGTTTTTGTTGTTAATTTATATGGATTTTCTTTATAGGGATATAGAGATATTGTAGTCATAGGGAGTGATATTGGATGAGGATTTTTTCAAGATGTTTCCATGGGGACACATTTAGTTGAAAGCAGCAAGTCAACTAACATTAGAAGGGGTTTATACTTATTACCCAATTGATGTAAAAGAAATACATTTCATTTCATCCAAACATAAATAAATTTATTAACTAACTTCATGAGAAATAAACAGCGAAACAACTAGTTAGGAGTGGTTTCGACAAGGCGACTTAAATTGAGAGAAACGATGTACGACAGTTACAGAATGACTCATGACCATGTATCATTTTGTATCATTGACATACATGAAGTTGCTTATAGATGTTTGTTTTAAACATCTTGAATTTAGTTTTTCCACAATACAACAGTTTGACATTTTTGTGAGATGCTAGGTCGGCTCTGAGTTCTCGAATAAATTTCAAATATTACCTCAAATTTAGTTTGTTTCGTACGTGTTAGAACTGTAAAGAGTTCATGAGGATCTGTCTCAGAGATGGATCAAAGATCGTGAGATCCAACGAGGATGTCTTGTTCATGTTGATAATGAGTCTTGGTGAGTTTATGACTTGAACAGTACATGTGAGGGTCATTATCCCTCGACCTTTGATCTTATCAAACAATTGTTTATTTTTCTCACCATAAAAGACTTAATAATTAAAAAAAAAATCATTGTTGTTATTTTTGTCTCCCCAGATTTCTGACCTACAATCCCAGTAAGAGGATCAAAGCTTTCGAAGCGCTGAAGCATGAGTATTTCAAGGAGTCCCCACATCCAGTGGACCCGTCCATGTTCCCGACGTGGCCGGCCAAGTCGAGAGCAGCCTCGTAAACACGCCAGTTCTCCCAAACCTCCCTCGGGCGGCAAGGCATACTCCAAATTGTTGGTAAGTCATGTGACCACAGGTCATGTGATCAATCTTTCTTGTTGTTTTTTTTCTGGTGGAAACCTGAGCATTTCATTTATTGCTAAAGGACTATTTTCCATTCATTGCCAGGTGAACTGTTTACGGAACAGTATCAAACAATTAAAACACATGCTCTTTTGTGTAAAATAGGTCAATCATTGATCACATGGTATGCCATTTTTGCTGCTGGATTATCTGAATACATCTTAAAATATTGGAAAGACTCGTAAAAGAAACATTTTAAAAAAAAAAATTAAACAGAAAATTTAAACTTCCATAGAAATTTTTAAACTTAGCATGATTAGATTATGATTAGAGAATCATAAAAGAAACATTTTTATGGAAAAAAAATTAGGGGTCATCGTCCTACTTTTTGAGTTATCTGCCCTTGAATATAATATTTTAGCACTTTGAGGCCACATTCAAGGGCAGATAACTGAAAATAATGAAAAAAACAACACCTCATTAGGTTTCAAAATCAATGTTCAGTACTTTATTCTCTGTCTCTGTACAAAATTTGTAGAAATTCAATTCTATAATCACTCATGCTATTATATATAATACGATTAAAAACATAGCAGAACTTCTATAAGATCAATTGGTTTCAAAATTTGCATAATGACTTGAAATGAAATAACAAATGTAGCATGGTCAAGTTTGAGCTTGACTCAAGATAATTTATGTATGTAAATTGCGTTTTAAAAAAATGTTCGTGCGTGTCATTCGTATCTGTTTTGTTAGTATTCTTGTCCCTTTGTTTCGTGACACGTTGTGTTAAAGGTCTCGTGCTCAGTGTTACGTATAGTCCCGTGGTGAGAGAAAATCATGAGTGCGTGAGTGAAAACAAGTTGTTATGATTTGAAATGAATGATTTTCTATTTGATTGGTCAGCCCAGCCCTTTTCTCACCCATAACAAGATTTGGCGCGAATAATTTTACTTATATAATATTTCCTTCTGACATTTATTTTTATCGTATTCGGATCGCCGAGCGGGACGCTAGTTCCATCGGAAATTGCTTTATTGGTCATCAATATAAGAGATTAACTTTGTATTGTTTGTTTGTTCGTTTAGAATTGTCCTTACCTTTGGACATTGCATTTATATCTATACTTTGGCAGTAGACGCGTCTGGTTTTTATTATGTGTGCACTACATTGGTGCATCCAATAAATGGACGACATCTAACTATGGATTGTTGTTTGTGAACCCCCGAATACACAAACATTAATTAGAAATAATATAAGGTATCAGTTAGATTAATTTTGAGTTATCTGCCCCGAATATGGCCTCAAAGTGCTAAAATATCACACTCAGGGGCAGATAACTCAAAAAGTAGGACAGTGACCCCCATTTTGTTCCATAAAACTATTTCTACCATGATTCTCTATAATCATGGTACCACAGTGAGGCAGTACTATATGTTTTGGTAACTGTTGTTGATAATGCCCTCACACCTGGAATATGATCCATCATGATAAGACCAGTCAGCAGACAAGGGCAGATAACTGTGTCTAGGATTTTGTAAGGATTATAGCCCCTCTTCTGAGTCAATCAGTTTTTTGGAGGTAGTTGTCACCCATCAGTGATAGATCTGAATTTTGTTGACATTATGGATGATTTTATATTTACTCATGATATTGCCTGAACAAGAGATTCAACAAAAACTTTAGTCAGCAAAAAAAATGTTGTTTATACAGTAAGTAAATAAGTATAGACTTTATTTATAACAGATAATACATTTGGCACCAATATCTTCCATATGGTAAAAAATATACAGTTGAACCTGTATTAGGGACCACCTGTATTAAGCGGTCAATCTGCATTTAGTGGTCAGTTTTAATTTTACCAAACTAGCATTTTGTTATTTATTTTACCTTTATGTAATGACTACTTCTGTTAAGCAGTCAAATTATCTTGTTCCCTTGACTGACCGTTAAAGACAGGTTTGACTGTACACAAATGTTTGCGCTATCATGGGTATGTAAATACGGTGTAAATCAATCAAACACATGTCACTCCACATTGAAGAGAAATCTGTGTTATCCTAACCATGCTGACCGGATGCTCTTGTTTGTCTGTCCTCAGGATGATGATACACTGTCTGGTTTCCACCTCACGAATGCAGCCAAAGGAGTCTCAGCCAGTGGTCCAGGTTTTAGTCTAAAGTTCTGATGGGAAACAATGAACAGTGGGTACTTGGTGGAAGTATAAAGTGGGTTTACACGCGGGTTTATGAACAGTGACCATTACTTTGTAAACAGTTCACCATTATCTGAATAGAATCTGTTTGTAAACGGTAAGTTTCGTGTGAAACATGACACATGCACTACCCGAAGAGAAGCTATTAGTGATCAACTTTTATGAAATGAAATTTGTAGACATTATAGGAAGGTTGTTTGTTTGAATCTGAACTGTTTTGAAGCACTATTTAATTTAATTTTTAAAAAAAGTGCACTCTGAATTGTGAACCTGTTTATGAACAGTGAAAATCGAGTCTATGTATAAATTGAATCTTGAAGAGAAACTAACGGGTTTAAATGGAGATTCATGTACATATGTACTTGTTATGTTCAGCTTCCGTGGCATTGGTAGAGAGTCTATAGATAAGACGGGAACCTTTGAGTCGTTAATTGTTTAGGAATCACGTGACCATCCCCACCTGCAGTCTCAGGCAGTGTATAACTATATAGAGTTTGAACATTCAAGATGTTTAGACAGGAAACATTTGGATATACACGAGGGGTGTTCGAAAAGTGTCAGGAAACTGCCATAACTTTTACATTGATATGATATTAGAAAGAAATTTCGTAAAGTGATACTTTAATATATTTTGAACTTAATCCGAAAGCAAAAATGATACAAATTGCACTGATGCAAATTGTACAGTCGCTATGGCAACGTCGGGTAACGTTTAGCGGGGCAACTTACTCGTGAAAGGCATATGATATCTGTAAAGTCTGTTTGACATATTTTCCTTTGCACGATACACCCATCTCCCGAGTACGGATCCGATTGTTAAAGTATGACCTGAAACGCTCCTGTGGAATTTTACGGATTTACAACTGCTTAATTGTGTCTACTTTTCCAGACGTCGTGCACGGACGTCCAGATCTTGGGCGGATGGCAACATTGTGTGCAGGGTTGTCTTGAAAGCGATGAACCACCTCTATATGTTGGTTTTCTTCGTTTAACCTGTACCGTTAGTGCACATGATCATGGGAACGTCTCTAATTTCCCTTTACTCATTAATATACAAAACTTTATGGGATAGCGCTGTTCTAGTGCCATATTTACGGTTTTTGCTAAACTAATGTTCTCGTCTTCCCGATATTAATGGAAATGACGTCAGATGTCAGCCAATGGCATTACGTAGGCCTTGAGAAAAAGTCATGGAAGCGATCCGTATACTTTGGGGCAGTTTTTAATGTTGGGAATATGTCTATATGTGATCTTTAAAGACAGGTAAACATGTGAAGATTTGCAAAATTTGCCCCGCTCAACGTTACCCGACGTTGCCATAGTGACTGCATTAGTGCGATTTGTATCACTTTCTATTTCCGATTTAGTTCAAAGTATAATATCACTTTGGAAAATTTTATTTTAATAACCATATTAATAAATAGGTAATGGAACTTTTCCGGATACTTATCGAACACCCTCGTATTATGTACACCGAGGGCTGACAGCAAAATCATTCTATGTGTATACAGAGACAGAAGGAGATGGAACATTTTCGCTATCAGTCCTCAATATAGAATGTGTACATAATGGAACTGTTTAACAGTCTTTGAGTTACATATTTTAGGGCAAGGCTAGTTTCAACTAACTGGCAGCTAGACGGAAACAGTTCCCTCCTTGGCTTAGAGCGGCCTGAGTCTTTTGCATTTTTTGTGTACCTTGAAAGGTATTCCACTGATACTATGTGTATAATGGGGTATTTTTAATTAGACTCTGGTTTCTTGCGGTTCCAGTTATTATGTGAAATGTTTCAGAAATGTGATTTACGTTCAGCAGTGTAATAATTTCAAAAGGGCCAATTTGAAAATTCTAATGGAATTAAAACAAAGAATTTGTTTAATCTGAATATGTGTTCAAAAATCATGAAATGCTTTTTATACTGATGAAGTAAGCTATTGAGAAATCACATATTGTTTATTATGATGAAATAAAGATATTTGAGAAAGGTTCCAGGTTTGTTGTTTTATTATTTTTTTGTCACATCTTTAGGCGGGTATTGAATTTTAATGCTATAGATTGTTGCCTTATGGTTAGAAAGTCTGCTAGGAGCAAGAGTGTTTCGTATGGTCGATATCCAGGGTCATCTGACAAAGGGCATTACTATATTACAAGTTTCACGTGGGGGTCGCCGTGGCCGAGCGGTTACAGTCGTGGACTACAAATCTCTCAGCCCCTCACCGCTGTGGGTTCGAATCCCGGTAGGGATTTTTCATGTGAGGAAGCCTTCCAGCTGGCTTGCGGTAGGTCGGTGGTTCTATCCGGGTACCTACTCGGGGTCTTCCTCCACCTGTAATTAGCTGGACGTCGCGATATGATTGAAATACTATCGCAGCGACGGTAAACCCCAATACAACAACAACAACAACAACAACAAGTTTCACATCCAACTTTTCCTCAAATATTCGCACCTTGCTTTCCCCAAATTAACTTCTTGCAGCCTTCCATTGCATAGAATAACATCAAAATATTATTTTCAATTACAAGATGATAACTTAAAGACACACTGATTAAGACAGATGGGCGTTAATTGTAGACGTAATATGTTTCGGACTGATAAACTTTGATTAGAAAAAACAACAAAAAAACAAAACAAAAAAAAAACAATCTACAACAGAGCCACATATAAGCATGATTGATGAAATGGTCGATGTGGTATTTACCCGTTATCTGGGTATGTACCTTTAATTTTAAGCAATGTATTTACTCTTCATTTAATGCAATTATGTATTCAAAATTTCCACACATTTATTCCATTAGAAATTGCAGAATATAGAATAGGGTGAAATATCCGATAGACCATGGGGGTAAAATACATGTCGATGAGCAGTATTGTGTTAAACGGTCTCATCCTGCCGGATTGGACATCCAGTAGAAATACATTGACGCTTCTCACGGACAAGTCGCGTTCTGATTGTCAGACTTTTGCTTAAGGCAGCTCGTTGACAGAAATTTCGGTAGAATTGAGAGAAAAAAAAGGTTTGATCTGCTTTCCATTGTTAATGTTGGTTAAGTTTTTATTTCCTGACAAATAAACTCAACAAATGTAGATCACATTGCACAAAAAAAAACGTTTTTTTTCGTAATCGCCCACTTCAAAGAAATTGGTTAGATATAGAATACGGTATTCCCGAAGCAGGTACTTGCGACACCACGTGACACGTTCCGCAACGTAGCGTCTTCACCAGTTCCGGGTATCGAATTAGTGAAGTAAGCGCGTGCGCGAAGAGTGATCGTGATTAGAAATGTGACGGCAAAGAAAAGTAGATTTCCAGATAAGTTTTATAATTCTAAATATAGAATCGTTCGTAACGCTATTGCCTGTGTTGTAGAAACAACCCTTTTTTACAATCACGGTATGTTGCATTGGGGCAAGCATACGTCTATAGATGGGTATTGACAGGTGTAATCCATACAGATAATAAGTATCAAATTCTCAGTCATGGCTTTATGTGAACGTGCTGCTTTACCAGGGGTCAAAACTTAATACAGGCAACCCACTGTGTGAGCAATATAGTTCTAAATTATTTAATTTACGTCGATTTAGGAACACCTTATTTCAAATTATACTAAACCCTATCGACGGCTCCTTGCTTGAGCCAGTACTTTGCACCCGAAAATGTCATAGATGGGGAAAATGACAAGCTTGCTGTCGGTTTTCACTGCTTGCGATTTTTTCTTTTATCTTTTTATTTCCGTCATCTGTCTGACTATCCAGGTTGTGGCTGTAACAGGCTTCTAGCTGAGTAGGATCGCTTAATTGTACTACGTTTTAACGCGGTAGAAAATACATAAAACAATCAGAAAGTGCCCCTCTTTGTTAAATGAGTTGAGGGAGCTATCAACGTCTCATTTCAGAAAAAAAAAAGTCGAATATTTTAGTTCGTGATATTATTTACGTGATAAATATCCCTGCATCCTATGTGTGTGACGTTGGTCCATTTAACCCATTTAGTCTATTCAGTCTATATATTGAATAACAACACCATTCAGCATTTTTTTTAAATTCTGTAATAATCGCTTCCTCTTGTAATGCGAGTGTAGGCAGGAAGTACGTGACGGGATATTTATATAGCCGACATTTCTGTGAAGTGGGATTGTAAATTGCATCATTGCTTTTTTTGTATAATCTGTCGATGAACATAAATAAAACAATGATTCAAAGCAATTATTTATCAAGCGAAACAGGGGGTTCAAACTCTTTTATACCCCACCGATGGAATCGGGAGGGGGGGTATTGTTTTGGCGTCTGTCCTTCCGTCCGTCCGGAATTCGTTTCCGCGCTATTTCTCTGCAACTACTGACTGGATTCTAACGAAACTTCATGGCAACCATCATTACCAATAAGAGATGCGCAAATCCTCGGCATGTTTCAATCGGGCCATTTAATCCAGAGTTATGGCCCTTTATAAGTTATGCAGTATGTTTACAGAGTAACATTCGTTTCCGCGCTATTTCTGCAACTACTGACTGGATTTTAAAAAAAAACTTCATGGCAACCGTCATTACCAATAGGAGATGCGCACATTCTTGGCATGTTCCGAACAGCCATTTTATGCAGGATGTATACAGAGTAACATTCATTTCTGCTCTATCCTTTGCAACTACTGACTGGATTTTAAAGAACTCCATGGCAACCATCATGACATCATTGTGTATTTAAACCTTGTTTATCAGATTTATTAGATATACACAGGGTATATTTCATGCATAATGGCCGAGTGGTTAGAGATAAACGGGGGGGGGGGGGGGCGGCTCGATCCAGGCCGCTTAACGCAAAAGTCGGATGACCTGTGTTCATGGATGACCTGTGTTCATTGCGGAGCGGGATACAAGTGTACATTGCGAAGTTGACGGCGAGTGTATAGGAACAGGCGACCAACGTACATTGCGTTTCGGTTGTTCAGTTAGAGTAATATTTGTGTGCGTTTAAGTTATTGTATTATTGCTGACTTAGTGGTGGGCTGATTAATCATAAAGTCAACGAATCATTGACGAGGTACTGGTTGACGTGACGATGACAACGAAAAAAATCATTGACGAATTATTGACGAAAAATGAAGGGATCTGATTGGGTAATTCTATAAATTAAATAAATTAATTGATACTTGTAATGTTGCACTTTGCATTTCTTTGGTCTCTGATTGTCACATCTTATACATTATTTTCGTTCTAAGTTTACATGTATTTGAAAATATGAAAAATTAAAACTTGTACCTAATCTGTATCTATATAATCTATATAGTACAGAGTACTTTTTTATGTTGTACAAAAAAACATTTAAATATAGACTGTATTTATAGGCATTTGCTCCAAAAATGGTATATTTTGTATTAAATCATGATTAATCAATGAATCTGTGACTTTTGCCTCTGATTAATCAACGATTTTTATCGACTGATTCCAATCACAACAAACTGTTCAGTTTGTCATAGGTTATATCATTAAAGTTTATTTTGCCGCAACGCATCATTTGGCGGCGACGCGCGTGTTCGTAAAAACGTTCTTATATTTTGCGATGTCAATAACGTCGCCGCTATGCGTACGGTTTGATGCCATTTCCGACGTCACTTCCGACGAACTTTTTTTATTAGCAAGAACGTATTTGAAAAATAAAGGGGCAGGGTAAGGGCAAAATTTAGTGTTATTTGTTTTCTTTATTTACACCTAAATATTAGCAATAAATTATCATCATTAATTGCGTATCAACATTAAACAGATGTTTTTTATATAAATATAATTACATGTATGTTTTTATTTGCAATATTTTTATCGTTAAACTTATACCGTTTACATGTCGAACTCCATGATATCCGTGGCTCCACGGTAACGGTTTACTTATAAAATTTTGCGATGTTTTGGTCGTAGCATCAAATCCCAATTGCTTATTTGTACATGTTGAAGTAGTTTCTGCCACTAAACATTAAGATAAAACTTTTGCCGAAATGGAGAAGTGTCTGGTTGGTTATTTTCTATAAATGATGGAAACTATAATTTCATGTAAGATGCTTTTGTTAAGTACACCGGTAATTGGCATTGTTTGGTTATCTACTGTTTACCGTTTGTTTACGATCTATGAGGGATTGATCATTTGATTAATTGATGTATATGATTGTTATTTCCTGATTTACTAATTCTTTTACATGGAATCTTGAGGTACCTGATGGTTGTAAGACATAAAAATGAAAAAAGGAGTATTTTGTCATTTATAGACCCACGCTAGACATGTGGCATGACACCACAGCTAGTCGTAAACGTCTTGATAACTGAAAATGAATTGGGATGCCATATCGATACCATTTATTCAACTTCAATAAGTAACGACCAGGGTATCGAACTCATGGGCTCCAGCTGCCATTGCAGTTACTCTAACCAAACAGCCACCGTAACCGATAATGTGTACAGTGTATACTAAATCAATCAACCGACGTTCAGTTTTGTTTTACCTGCACCTTCCGAATTGTCATGCCGTAAGATGCATGTTAAAAACACTTGATTCCAGAAATCGCATGCTTTTTAAGCTCACATTTATGGTCAGTACCATTGCTGGATATTTGTGATCCATATTAAATTAGTCATGTACAACCGCTCTGCTACCGATTTATAGAAATAACATTGAAGTCGATTGACATGATACCATATTCTGTCACACTATCCTAATGTCGAACAACAATTACTGGAAGATACCGGATTTGCCAGAACCATAACTAACAACAGTAAATACCTGACTGTAGATCCGAAAGTTATTGGTTCGAACCCTATTTGGGGCAAGGAGTTTTCACCCCCCCCCCCCCCACAAGGCGCCAAGTACTGGTCCAACCCAGGAACCATCGTGAGTAAATAGTATACTTTGTGTAAGAACTTGTTTCCCAATCTACATAAATTTAAAATTTACCATTTAAACAATATAGACGCCTTGGCAAACATAGCAAACCCAGATTAGATATTAACTTCCAGGATATGTCTGATCATGGCCTCCTGTTTGCTCATACATTATTGTGGCCCAGATTCTGATCAAAACGGCAAAGTTTAAATTGTAAGAACTTGTTTCTCAATCGTCGTAAAATAAAAAAAAATCAAATAAATTTGGTGACGCGATCAGGGGTCGAACGGTGGTCAAGTGGAAAGAGAGTCCGCCTCGGGAGCGGAACCCTTGTTTTCCCTCAATATTTTATTTTGCGTCCTGTGCAGTGACCACTGTGTATGCATATATGCACAAATTGGAACAATTAATACATATCGTAAATGCCATAACCGTAATATATGTGTTTGGTAATGTGAGGTCTCATATCACTTGTCTTCAACTGTGCAGTTGGGGCCGCCGTGGCCGAGCGGTTACAGTCGTGGACTACAAATCTCTCAGCCCCTCACCGCTGTGGGTTCGAATCCCGGTAGGGACTTCGGATTTTTCATTTGAGGAAGCCTTCCAGCTGGCTTGCGGTAGGTCGGTGGTTCTACCCGGGTACCTCTGTGTACTCGGGGTCTTCCTCCACCTGTAATTAGCTGGACGTCGCTATATGATTGAAATACTATCGCAGCGACGGTATACCCCAATACAACAACAACAACAACTGTGCAGTTGGTACTTAAACCTTCAATTATTTATTACTTTTACATACACACACACAAACACGGTCACACACACAAACACACACACACACACACACACACGGTCACACATACCCGCTTCAGTGCTTAATATAAACTTTCATGGTCAAATAGTTGCAGAATTCAAACTCGAACGCAAAAGTAATGGTGATTCGTAAGCGAGGGATAAAAAATCAAACAAGATTGGTAATATTTATAATTGCACATAACTACTTATAATCACATGTTTATACAGATTGACCAATATTATTGATTGTTGAAACTGGAAGTCACTCAATCATCGGATAAATATATTACATAGATACTGAATCAACTGTTTCTATATTTACATAAGCAAAAATCATATTACAGTAGGCAAAAGAAGGCGTAAATTGATTCTACAAAGTACAAATTAATACAATGTTGAAACAGCTCCTTCACAAATTGTCGCTGACGGAAAATTATATTTTACAATGTGTATTACGTCTATCAATACCCATCAACAGACGCATGGTTGCTGCAACCATCCATTATCGTAACAAATAGATGGTTTTCCCATCACAGGGTTTACCGTCACAGGGTATTGCAAGTATATTGAAAATTATAGAACCTGTATTCTATTTTCAATTACCATCACTTGGCTGATTTTATCAACGTTTCGCGCATGCGCCAACGTTATAGGCCGAAGTTACGAAATCACTACGCTGAACTGGCGAGGAAGCCATATTGCAGAAAGTGTCACGTGGTACCACTAGCATCTGCTTCAGGGATACCGTAAACTAATTTTGACTGACTTGCGTTTATGAAAATAGCCTTTTCCTGTGCAATGTGACCTACACTGTCAGGATCAAAAACTTCAGCGGGGAGAGTAGTTATTTTTCAATTCTACCGATCAGGAAACAAACACTTTACTGACCTCAACAAGGAGAGTAGCTATTTATGTCATAATTCTACCGACCATCTGTGAACGAGCTGCTTTAAAGCGTCTGGAAATGTTAATTAAATAGATAAATTTTTCATAAATGTATTGATAAGAATTTAATCAAAATGAAGGACCGTATTTAACATTTGTGTGATAAAATCTGTACAAATTCTTTTACGAACATATGACAAAATCAAGTCACGTCATCCCCTACACCTCTGGATACAGCCTACATGTACAAAGGCCAGTGACCTGGTTCCCATCGACGAATTTAGTGATTCTAACACCTGAAATAGACCAATTCTGTACAAAGGCCAGTGACCGGATTCCAAACACAATAATGTTAGAAATAAACAGAACATCTAAAAACATACAACCACTGTTTAAAGGTTATTGACTCTGGAAACAGCCCGACTGTGAAAAGAGGACATCGAAATGGGGGGGGGGGGTGGGGGGAACGACGACGACGAGAATTCCCATGACTAAAAAAATAATTTTTTACCTCTGAATAACAGCCCAATGGCTGATCCAGCGAGAGGATTCCAAATTATAAGTCATTTTACCTCTGAATAACGGTCCAATGGTGAACAGAGGCCAGCGAAAGGATTCCAAGTTTTAAGACATTTTACCTCTGAATAACGGTCCAATGGTGAACAGAGGCCAGCGAATGTATTCCAAGTTTTAAGTCATTTTACCTCTGAATAACGGCCCAATGGTGAACAGAGGCCAGCGAAAGGATTCCAAGTTATTAGTCATTTTACCTCTGAATAACGGCCCAATTGTGAACAAAGGCCAGCGAGAGGATTCCAAGTTATTAATCATTTTACCTCTGAATAGCGGCCCAATTGTGAACAAAGGCCGGCGAAAGGATTCCAAGTTATTAGTCATTTGACCTCTGAATAAACGGCCCAATGGTGAACAGGCCGCGAAAGGATTCCAAGTTATTAGTCATTTTACCTCTGAATAAACGGCCCAATTGTGAACAAAGGCCAGCGAGAGGATTCCAAGTTATAAGTCATTTACCTCTGAATGACAGCCCAATGGTGAACAAAGGCCAGCGAAAGGATTACAAGTTATTAGTCATTTTACCTCTGAATAACGGCCCAATGGTGAACAAAGGCCAGCGAGAGGATCCCAAGTTATTAGTCCTTTTACCTCTGAATAACGGCCCAATGGTGAACAAAGGCCAGCGAAAGGATTTCAAGTTATTAGTCCATTTACTCGAATAACCAATTGTAAAAAGCTTTTACCTCTGAATAAAAGCCCAAGGAAGGCCAGGGATAAATGCCCAACGGTGAACAGAGACCAGCAAAGGGATTGTAATAACAGTGTCTGGCTTGATATGTTTGAAACAATACTCCAAGGTTGTCATGGTGATATTAATCCTAATAAAACAGTCGACATATTACTTCTTCATTACTTCTTCAGCCAGAACACCTTACCAGCAGGTTTACCTAACATTCCTACAAACAACGCCCCATCAGTGTCCCGGTATGAGAGACACTCCGGCTGTACTACCCCATCACTGTGACTGACCAGTATGGAGTGGTGAGTACCGAGCTTATCTACACGATGAATGTTGTTATACCCCCACCCACTTACAAGTATGTTGTCCTGTCTGTCTACGTGAATGTCTCTAGGATACAATAAATCCTTGTGTTTATACTTATAGACCAAATCACCATTTTGTGTCAGACATGTTACGGTGTTGGTTTTCACGTCTGGTACATAAACACGGTCACTATAGCGACTGACACGTACATAGTATGGGTCTGTAAACATGTACCGTCCTTGTACCAGCCCGAGTCTCCTCTGTAACTGTCCATCCATCGTCATCACCAGTACTTCTCCATTACCCGGGTTGTCGTGACACGTGACGTACATCATGCCGCCATGACAGTCTATACCCCAACATTTCCTGTCTACTCTCAATGATTTTCCGAGTCTCAGCCGCGGCTGTACAGAGATAAACTGAATCTTCTGTTGATATGGTAACGTGACGACAACCTCTGTATCAGCTACTGTACAGACGTCCCATGGTCTTGATGGTAGATCTACATTCTTCTTAGAGGTGAAGGTGGGGCTATACAGATGTAACTTATTGTTATCAAAGTCACATAAAACAAGATCACCACTAGGGAGAAATGTTGAACCAGTTATCCAATCTGTGTTAATGTTGATGTCTTGTTTACTAGAAACTGTCATTTCAAGTATATTCCCTCCGCTGGATACATCACTGCTTTGAAAGGTTGTGATCACGTGACCGAGCTCAGTCACCTGCTGTAAGAGGTCATCTATAACTTTGTTGGGCTGGAAAGTCAGGTGACATGATATGGAAGCTTCCGACTCTACTTCTGTTACCATCTTCTCCATTTCCTCAACTTTACAAGATGACTTTGTCAGTCCGATAAACATTATTTCTTTATTCATTGAGGCCCGACAGTCTTGCATTTCCTTGATACTTTCGTTAACTTGCTTCAGTATATGTTCACATGCAGTCACGTGATCCTTCAAATTTGATTCCTTGACCTTTTTAGCGTCTTCAATTGCCTTGTAAGCATTTTTCTCAAGATCATCAATGGATTCATTTATTCTCCTCCTAAGTTCCTTGACATCACCGACAGACTTTTCTGCTTGTTTGATCACCATAGCAGCATCTTTTCCCCGTGACGATCGTAATGTCTCAACATTGTATTTAATTTCCTTCATTCTCGACAACATCTTATCAAATTGACTTGTATTCAGCTGGCTGCTTTTATCTGTTAGCGAGGTCCTTACACATTTCCGATGTTTTAATGTAATACAAACATCACATAACAACGTTTTGTGACCCTCGCAGAAGGTTGTAAGTAGGTTGCTCTTGTGATCATCACAGTAGGGCGGAGTGTAAGCGTCCGAACTTGTCTCTATGGAATCCCTGGTCGCCATGCTGTCGAGGAAAATAAAAACAGTTCAAGAAAGACAACTCTAATATTCTTCTATAATACACTGAATTATCCAAGAAGATTTATGTCCCTTGCTATACCGCTAAGATAAATGTAGGATTTATTGTCAGGCTTAATGCCATATTCGCCGTTTTTACTTTGGAGAGGAAAGAAAAACCATGGACTTCAAATATCAAGTTAGGAAAACTATTTTAAGAAAGGAATACGCCTATGGAAAGAAAACAAATGTAGTGAACAATTCAAAAAAAAAAAAAAGAAAGAAAGAAAAAAAGGCGTTCAGTTCAGTTGCACGTCTCAACAGTTTTGTATATATGAAGTATTCTATGGGACAACGAAAGGCGGAATTTGATAAAAATAGTCCCCATCTTTAGCTCTGCCACACATGCAATATACTAGTTCTAATCAAACAACTATTTTTACAGTAAATTCAAACTAAACTTAATTATATGTATTCATTTGAAAATGATTGAAAACAAATTCTTAAAACTTACACAAATTTCTCTCGAAGATTCCTTAGTAACACCGGTATTTTGTGCCTTGTCACGTGATACACATGTCCTCACCCCTGTTGAGATAAAAAACAAACAAAAGCCCATTAAAATATTTAGTCAAACATACTGAAAAACACGTATAAGGTCTACGTCAAAATTACACATTTGATAGCTGTGTTGACAGTATTTCAGTCTGCTAGGACATTTTCCTATATGATACATATGCAGTGCTGCCTCACTGGATATCATGAAGAAGGCAAGTGGCATGATACCACGACCAGCAGAGTTGCATGTATATATGTATATTTAGATGATAAACAAAGGGAATGTATATAATCTTTATTAGAAAAAAAGTAGATTAAAGCGATATGTATGATAGGAAATGATATTACCACGATACATGTTGAGGTGGTTGCGCTTTTTTTTTTTTTTTTTTTTTTTTTTGCTGTTCTTATTTGTTCAGTGATATTCTTTTTTATTATCAGTAATTAATCTAAAAAATGCCTTGATGTGAAACCAAGGACTCACATGGTTGAAATTACGATTCAACGAGATCCATGATAAAAAAAATGTCCCAAAATTTAAACAACCAGCAACAAAAAAACAACATTAAAAAGGGCATATTTATTATCTTTTTCCCATTGGGACATTTAGACGTCAATCCTTGATCTTCTGCTCTGAGAAGTAATTCCATTGTTTTATTTTCTTTATTTAATTGCTTCATTTTGCCATTATGCTCATTCCGGGGCCAATTCATTTACGTCTTTTTAATGACTCCCATTTAAATTTTACCCATAAAATTATATGGTTGTATCTCAGTCATCCATTTCTTTATAATGTTATTGCCGTAATCAGTACTTTTCACTAATTTGATAAACTTAATGCACGATTATTATTAATTCAAACATGGCGCATCTGGGTCAAGAATTGGTGACGCGTGGATGCTGTGATAAAAAAATGACATGTTGTTGGCTGATATGTCAATCAAATGCACGCGACAGGATATTCACACTCGTGTGTATCTTAGTGCATGTAAACGCGAGTCGCAGTAGGGATTATGACATTTTTCTGCAAAATCAAAGCATGTTGCTTATCGACTGCTTGACATTAACCATAACGCAATTAAAACGATTAAACCGTGCATACAAATCATTAACCGTGATATTTCGGGTTTCAATATATCATATTTGCATGCGTCCGAAGGGACGCACATATTTTGAAATTGTGCGTCTTCTCGATATTTATTTGCCTCAGACGATGGGCTCACATCTAGGTTAATCACTGTTTTATTATTATTTATTTATCATGATGTATGTTTTATATATACAAAACTCATATGGAAAGGACGTTTTATACGACTAATGTTTTGGGAAAAAATCAACTATTTGAAAGAAATTAACATTCACAAAGTAAATTTTCTTGCAAAATAAATCACTGAATTGTTTGAGGCCTCCTGATTTTAGTTACTTTGTTATCATATTATTATTATTATTATTTTATTATTATTGTTTTGTTATTATTATTAGTTTATTTCACTTCTCAACGATCATTTGTACGGAAGTCATTTACCGTCCCCGGTGGCCGAGTGGTTAGAGCGTCCGCCTCGGAAACGGAAGGCCATGGGTTCGATCACCGATCGCGACATACCTAAGTTGTAAAAATAGTACTGGTATAGCACCCTTGCTTGGCGCTCAGCATATAAGGGTAGTTCTTGGACTGGTTGGCCCGGTGTCAGAATAATGTTAATGGGTGTGGTATCATGCCATATGTCTACGGCATGATACTGTGCAGTGAGTGTGGCAGCACTATATCTGTTTCATGTAGGCATCGTTTCCAAATGACTGAAATACTGTCGGTGGGACGTTAAACCCAACAAACAAACGGAAGTCATTTAGATCCATACTTGATAATTTATATATCTTATAGTGAAATTCACCCTTGATGGTTATAATGTAACCTGCCCATTTACCCCTGTAGAGGGTTTTACCACCTTATTTGGCAAAAACAGTTAGAAAAACTGAAGGGACTCTCTATATGAAAGGATACAAAAGTAAGAAAAAAAGCAATTTTCATACCCCAAGTTACAAAACTCGGACGGATATTAACATGGACACTGTGCTTTGATGGTTCTTATATTTAGATGTATAGATGTTCGCAATTCTCCTGGCAGATTCATTTTGAATCCACTGTCCAGAATTCAAGATGTCATTTTGAAATAATATTTTTACTGTCGTTGGTTTTCGATAGTTTTTTTTTCAATTTGTTTTAATTACCATTGACAATTTATGACATTGATAGGAAATGTATTCATTTATTAAGAAATATATATAATTTAAAGATGAGAGATTTTTTTCTTTTCAAAAGCTTCTTACACTGGCGAGAACTGGATACTAACTCTCTGATACTTGCACAGCGTGAATCGATTCTATCCAAGGATCAATTTGACAATGTTAAAATTAGAAAACAAAGATAGAGTGCTGTACCGTTCGTTTAAAATATGTTTAGCCAATCAGCATTTTTGACATATGTTCAGTTCATAGCTGACGATAATCAAAGCTCACCCTACGGTATCGCTTAGACTTCTATTTCGATCAACATCTTTGGATTTTTTTTTTCGTCACAGTCGACTTTCGTATGGGCCAGCGCCATCTTGTTCACAAACTTAAAACTCGTTAATTTAAGTCGGTAAAAAAGCGTCTAATTGTACTGGACCCAGTCTATTCTCAGAAGTTCGTCTGATCCATTTTGTTGTTGTTGTTAATCTTTGACTTATGTTTGAACTTTATAAATGTGCTTCATTTTAAGATAAATAATTTACAAAAGATAATTATAATCCCTTTAAGCTTGAAAAATAAAATCCGAATCCATTATAAAATATACCTTCTGGGGACGCCATGATCCAACATAAAAATGAAACTAATACGCACTACGTCATTTATATGCAACAGAAGTATCGATATAAATAGATACAACTGAGGGTGTAAAGGGGGAGCTTGGTAAGGTAAAGTGATAGCACATACCTAGCTCTTTGTGTTTCAGATCACATTCTTGTGTGGAATTTGGGTTTCATAGGAAGGCCTCGTATATAGAATTAATTGAGTAACCCTCTATAAAATGTTGTTTTTTTTTTCATAATTATTTCAGGTTTCGATGGTAGCTATTTTCCCCGTGAGATAGTTTTTTTTTGTATTATGTTGTACATTTGAATTCATACACAAAAAAATGTTTATTTTCACTATTTGTACACCCTGTACTGAACCAGGGCAATGCCAGGTTTGAAATAAATTACATATAAACATAATATTAATCTTACAGAAAAAAAGAT
>CM037784.1:65179497-65229497 GCA_021229015.1 Solen grandis
ATGTGTTTGGCAGTACTGGGCACTAACAGACAATTTAGTCCTGTTAAGATACCTAAGTGGATAACTTGAAAATGTTCTACTTGCCAGATAATAACTGAATATGTGACCATTTTTCAGAAAAGTTTCAATATAGCTATGTGGATAATGGCTGGCAGAAATATGCCACCATAGTATCATGTCACTTGTATACGGCGTGATATTGCAGTGAAGCAGCACTTTTTATATTAAATACGTATTTAAAAAAAACAAAAAAAAAAAAAAAAAAAAAAAAAAAAAAAAACTTTCCAGACTTATATAATATGCAGGTCTATCTACAGTTTTATGCCTGGAAAAACGTAATCTGCTTAAACACCATTACTTGTGGTTTTTGTATCACGCGTAAACCTGTCTTCTTCAGGTGAGATATTCAACAAGTTTGCCGAGTGGATCCTGTATGACAACGACACGGCTATTTACTATGAGACTTGGACCGTCTGGGATGAACCAGGTAACTTCCTAATTGCTTTCAAAAACTTTAAATGAATTGCATAGCCTTTCTTGTATTACAGTCATATATTAACATTAGAAATTGCAAGCAAAATACAACATGGTTGGGTCACATGTTTTATCAATACTTTCCCCTGTAATTAGTAGTAGCCGAGTAATTTGTACATTTAGATACGTACAGTTATAAATTACTTTTTTCTACGAATTCTTACTGGCTGTGGTAGCATCCATAATGGATGGGGTGGGGTGGAGGAAGGCACAAGGCTGGGCTCAAGTCAGAACTGTCTGGCCACGTCATGATTAGGATAGCGTCAAGTTGGTTGCTAAACGGTTTCCTACTACAAGACTATTTTTATGAAAAGCATCAAAAACGCCGCGCATGTTTTTGAAGCACGGCGTCATTGACGAAATGTAATCTGAATACTAGTAATAAAGATATCAAAACATTTTTATGGCGCTTTTAATATGTTTCTATACTTCCAGACGGCAAATTATGGTTCGACTCATTCGACTGTGCCAGTTTTATACTAAGATCTTTCCAGAAGCTGGCCAACATCGGGACTAAGTTTAACCAAAGTGTTCACCTCAATTACACACGAATCAACCTGTACTCGGAGGAGCCGCAATACCTTGGCAACGCTTTCGTTGTCTTCCAGAACGAGACTCTCGCGCAAGATATCGTGGACTTCTACTCCAAGTTTCAGTCACACCAGCCCATACAGAACTTGATTAAACATTTGCTGGAAGCCTTTGAGGAGGTTTTCGAAGAGAAGTTTTATTTCTTCTACAACTATGAGTATTGGTTTCTGCCGATGAAGAAACCTTTTCTTAAACTGACGTACAATGAGGTGCCCTTACCGAAACCAAACCAGTCGTAGTTCCAAAAAAGCGTGCAGTCGTTAATTGAATTCTTTCCAAAATAAATCACGTATGATATACATTATATAAAAGAAAATAATTCAGTATTTCATTATCAATATTATGTGCGCATTCTTTATTTTAAAGTATCAATAAGTAACTTTACTGGTGTATAAGACTGTTTGAAGAAAGAACACAGACCGGAAAGAAATCACTTGTGTACATTTAAATAAACGTAAGGCCCGAGTGCTCATGGTAAGCGGGTGTTTGCAGTAATACTGTTCACTTGGATCACATTTGTGGACGGTATCGATTAAACAAAATCCTTTGGCTTTCGTCCGAGGTATAATTTTTTTTGTTTTTTATTTGTTTATTCCTTATATTGAAAACTGTTGGCGCGAGTGAATTAGCGAAACATATATTTATAGAGTAATATACATGTACATGTCATGTAAAATATCCCTCAAAAGCGCGCGGGTCACAAGCACGAGTATAGTCTTTGGGTGCATGCATATATCTGCTGTGTTCATAGTCTTCTGAACGTGTTATCAGTTCTTTGAATAAAATTGGATATAAATTAAAATACATGTAATTGTTAATTAGTGAAAACCCCGACAAAAATCAGCATTAATCATTTGTAATAAAGTGACCTATACTATAATCATACGCATGACATTCAGAGCCACGGCAACGCGTTGTATTTTTCATCATCTTAAAAGCCACAACTTTGACCATCATATCCCTGTGAATCTGACTCGGTTGCCGAGTGGTACTAACGTCCGCCCTATACTCGGGTTTCAGGTTCGATACCTGGCTGCGACATGCCAAAGTCATTAAAAATGTACCGGTATCTCTCTGTCTTGCTTGAAGCTCGGTTTGTGGACTGGTTGGCCCGGTGTTAGGATGTGACTAGGTGTTGTATCATGGCACTTGTCAAAGGCGTGTAATCAAAGTGAGGCAGTATCCCAAATAAAAGAACTAGGAACATTCACCTGAAGAACTAGGTGCTTTACTTCATGTGTCACAGAGATAGGAATGAAGATGCTTTAGTACTGCTGGGGCCAGGGTCAATCTGGCTTATGGGTTGAAAATACCACTCACACAGTGTTCTAGCTTTTGTGTCTTTAATTCACATAAATATACATCTGTATGTACAATTCATAACATACACACTCATGAGACAACTTGGAAGTTTAGAAAGAATAAAAGTAAACTTGAACACTAACAATCATCCTGTGAGACCCACCTGGCCAGCTACATGTACTGGTAACCATGTTAACAGAAGAATCAACCTGGCAGCATCAACAGTTGATTTTTTGGTACTATTACTCAATGAAGGAACAACATAACATCCCTTAAAACCAGTGTATTGTCAAACCATGTATGTCACTTAATTATATTCATTCTGGTTAGGATTGATTGTTAAACCTGAAAATAACTGAAAACTGGTATGAGATACAAGTACCCTGGTGAATAAGTCATTTCATTTTTTCACAGAGTATAAGCCTTAAGATAAAAATCTGTCCAAATATCTCAAATTGAATACTTCCTTTGACAGACAGAAAATGTTAGTGAGGTCATATGGAACTCAATAATTACAAACTTTGTTCCAAATCAGACAAATCATTCACAATTGAGTTTTATATTAACTGCAAAATGTATGTAGCAAGTCTACTACAGTACAGTATATTTTAAGTAAGGAGATACATAATGAGTAAATCTTATTTTTCTTTGGTCCTAAATTTTCTCTTGGAATGTATTAAAATAACCATTTGGCATTAAAAATACCATACAACCTAACTAAAGTTCATAACCACATAAATGCACTAATTATTCAAAGGGAAATAATCTTATCCAAATTTTTCATCCAAGAAAAACAACTCTTGCCAAGTGTATGGATAACAGATAGTGCAATATACAACTTAACAATATAATTTTCATTCTATCCTAATACAAACAGAACACTTTGAACTAAACAATTACACTTACAGTGAAATTAACGAAGACTTCAAAATAGAATGTTCATGTAATAGATGAAAACAGGAAAAAAAATCTATTTTGATATTCACAATTTACAAAGAATCAAAGTTCAATTTTGTTCAGCATCTCATAAACTTCTTAAAGTAGCTTCAAGTTTCAACAATTTCATAGAAAACTTAATACTGATGTTTTATATTATTTTTATGACAGACAGACCAACAACTTTCAGTTGCAGACTTCCATCATTCCTCATTGTACTGGCGAGTCTCGCATATAAAAGACCCTGTCTTATAGTGCACTGCGGTCAGCAATACCTTCAATCAAAGAAGTCTAAACAGACACCAGTCTTAACCCTATCAGCCTAGCCTACAAGGGGATTCAGAGTACCAAACTTCCCCTTGTCTACCTATCAGACCATCCTAGTACCAGTTGTAGGTCCGTCAGAACAAAATATATGCAGCAGTGTCTAAAGTATGAAAGAGAAATGAGTCAGATCTGTGATTAATGGAAAGGGATTTCTGGTTCAGTATAGACTGGTCTTCTTCATAATGCGTAAAAACTCCTCCTGGTTGATCTCTCCGTCACCATCTCTGTCCGCTTCATCGATCATTTCCTGTAAGTGACAAGGTCAAATCTCAATAACCCTCATGAATATTCATGTACAAATATATGACCTGATTAATATTTATTTGCTGAACTTTAAATAGTGTATGAAACAATGGATATTAATTTGCCTTGTAGACTTTATAGAATTTGAGCTGCAAAATAGAAAAAGCAAACAGAGGAGACTCTGTTCCGGAAATTGTCAGCTCTGTTTGCTAAGAAGAGCAGATCCCAATTATTTGCTATGTGGACAAGTTTCAGCTAAAAGAAAATTATTCTTATTCTTTATCAAAGAGCTGGAGGTCCTAAGGCTGCATTAAGCATAAACTGGGACAGGCAATAGGAAAGTCAAGTGGTTTGCAATTCGGAAAAGTTTTATTGATTTTCCACATCAAATGGGTCAGGTAACTAATATATCATTTTGGTGTGATGACTGAACATATTTCAATGAATGACATCAGTTTATTTGCCATATACCTATTAGATTAACCAAGGACATATCCAGAGATACATGAACTGTTGCACTTCATGTTCACCGTGTCACAGGCTTACGTCACACAATTTAATTCATAAAATTTTTATTGAGAACTTTTTTTGCTTATGCATTGTTGCAGAGTTATCGTTTGTTGTGTGCCGTCTCAACTTCTTTAATAAATAAATCATAAAGAAGATTGGTAACTAGTGCACATATAGTTTGCTTAGAGGGCACTGAATTTGGATATGTGGCACTGCGATTCCTACAATCTGTTCCAATATGTTAAGTTGTAAACAACACACCATAAATAAGTTATTGGTGTTGCACAACACTGGAGTCCCCTACCGGTGAGGTGCATAGTTTTTCCGTTACCATAGCAACCAGAAAAGTGACATGCAGAATCTCCATACTGCCATCTGTTCATATAGCAAGTTTCATAATAATATCTTACATGGTTTTTAAGTTATCGCGGGATCCAGAATTCTTAAGTCCCTTCCACTGTAAACTCCAGTAGGGGACTAAAAAGTGATATACCGGTAAGCAGTTGGTCTGTTAATTTCTTGAAAAAAAAAAGCTTGAAACTTCCTATCATCAGTTCACCATCCAACGGATCTGACATAATACATCATGGTTATAGTTTTCAACTTTATGTATTTCTTTCCAAAACATTATTAAAATAACTTAAAAATTAATTAACATATAAATTACTGTCCTTTGAAATAAACCTTCAAATCATGAATCCAAACAGAATTTATTTGCCTGTTTAAAACACCTATTTTTTACTCACCTGAAGTTCTTCATCTGTTAAGTTTTCACCTAATTCTTTGGCTACTCGTCTCAAATTTTTGGCAGATATTTTTCCTGTTTCATCATCATCAAATAATCTAAACGCCTTCAGGATCTCTTCTCTGGCATCCTTTTCACTCATTTTTGTTGTCATTATTGATAGAAAGTCATTAAAATCTATGGACCCTGAAAACAAAAATTTATAATATTTAATATACAAAATACTGGTAACCACGATTTTAATTACTAATGCCAACTTGCAAATCAGTTTGTTGGGATTTACGCACCACCAACAGTATTTCAGTCATTTGGAGACTATGTCTACTTGAGACAGATATAGTGCTGCCACACTGCAGTATCACAATGTAGACATGTGGCATGATACCAAACACAGTCACATTATAATGACACTGTGCCAATCAGTCCTGGAACTACCCTTATATGCTGAGTGCCAAGCAAGGGAGCTATACCAGTACCGTTTTTTTTTAATGACTTTGGTATGTCACAGCAGGGGATTGAACCCACAACCTCCTGCTCCCGAGGCAGATGCTCTAATCACTTGGCCACTGTATAAATCTGTTAAATAGTTGAACGCAACTTAAAATGTGTTGTGATGTAAATAAAAAAGATGAAAGCAAACTGATTAAAAAATTTCAAGCCTTTGAAGATTCATAATGAACAGGTTATAATAGGAAAGACAGGGGTGGCAAAATATAACTTTTGCAAATTATTTCTCACACTTCTCTGTATGACTTTTTTATGATAATTCTTTCAAAGTATTTGCTCTGAGAGAACCTGAGCAAGCCGGACAATCAATTTTGCCATCCTGAAATGCATTTAATCCTTTTCTTGAAAACAATAATATTTCAAAAACATTTTCACATGACTTTGAAGGATGTTTTACATGACATCAATATCATTCTGAACATCTATCAAAGATATGAGGGTTAGAATCTACTAGAATTTTATGCATGATATGACCCTTTCTGAACTCAGAAAATTGGATAAGTTTTGCAAGTCTTTTGATGAGTGTTTCAATCAGAAATCATTATTTTGTAACATGAATGCTATTAAAAGAATAACTTACATTGATTATTTTGCTTACAGATTTAATGTATATAGCATGCAATTATGCAACTATGCATATCGCATAATATGCTTGTATTGTACTGAAATATATCGGCATTGTGATGCATTGGTATATACACAATTAGCCCTTTACTTCATAGACTCATTTTGATGCATTGGCAAACAGAGCAGACCCAGATCAGACAGCTCCTATAGGATCTGTCTGATCTGGATCTCCCTTTTTGCTTATACAGTATTGTAGCTCAGATTCATCACAGTCTGCAGAGAAAAGAAAAATCCACTGTTTCATTAACCATTAAAAGTTCAGTTATTCAATTTATCATAAATCATAAATTTGTAAAGTAAAGGTTTAATATCACATGAGTGTCATAATCACCCCAACTCTTCTGTAAATCATTTAAAATGGTTTATGCTTTTTGTCTAATCATAATTCCTACAGGTCTAACATGATGTAATATGTAACATGAGTGGTAAAGGGATATGAATGCTGAAATGTACCTGTGCCTTCTTTGTCGATTTCAGCTATCATTTTCTTAATTTCCTCTCTTTTTGGTTCAAATCCCAGAGCCCTCATTGCAACCTACAAAAAAATCATATGATTATGCATGTTTACATATAAGTAATTCAGTTCTCTGAATTTGGAATTTGATCAGTGTCAGAATAATATGACTAGGTGGGGTATAACTATAACAGTATGGTAGCATCATTAATACACACCACATAAGAGAGCAGACTGCACTGCTCCTCAACATGTCCCAGAGACACTGATATAGACAAAGTGTCATTTAAAAAAAAAATGTCATCAATGTACTTTATTTACCCATTACAACATTACTTAAAGCTGTTATCATTATATTATTAATTTCATTCTAGTTAATTTCAATGCACATAATTTTAGAATTACCTATCTAAGAACTCTATTAGTAATAAAATACTACACTGTATTTTACACTGGATATATTACCTTTAATTCTTTTGCATCTATAGTACCAGATCCATCTGCGTCAAACAAATCAAATGCTTCTCTGATCTCCTGTTTCTGTTCCTCTGTCAGCTCTGGCTTTGGTCCTGTCTTTTTTCTACCACCACCAGCAAGTGTCATCTTCTTGTAATTGGCAGCCTGTAATGATATGCCATATGAGTTAAAATGAAAATTACAAAGATATTGATAACAATAAATCACTCTCATATATATATATGTGTGTGTGATCTGGAGGTTTTTTTTAACAAGATTTAGTTACCATGTGATTTAATGCATTTTAAAATCAAATTATTTCATAGCATTTTTATGCCAGGGTACTAGAACAAAGGCGTCCAGAACACACAAAACGGCCTTCATTGAATTAAGTGCTGACTACGAAAAATTATATGAACAGCTTTTTCCCTCAAAGAATTGGAGACTGGAATGCCCTCTCTTCCGATGTAGTGCTATCCACTTTTGTAGATGAATTAAACATTCATCAACAGACATACCCCGACTTAGGAATACAATTGGTTTTTATGCACAATACAGTTCAAATCATGTGTTTGGACATCACAGCTGAAGCATTCATGAATTCTAAGGCTCAAGGTACATGTTCCATTGAAAGAGACTTGCAAAATAAAAGAAAATACAAGGTGTTTGCATTTCAAGTATATTACTCAAACTATTGGCTATTATAACATCAAGTTAACAATGACATTGCAAGAAGGATAATATTTGATTTAAAAGGTGCATTACATCTGACTTATGGAAGCAGAAGAACATGTGACACATGTAAATGCAAAGCACGTGAAAAAGACTCTGATTGGTTGATACACCAATGCCTCATGAATCAATAATGTTCACCCCTCTCTACAATTTGTTATATTTAGCAATAGAATTCCCCTCTTCAGGCTTGGACTATATACGCTTAGTTGGGTGAGTCCGAAAAATTGGAATGCGACAGTGGCTAATCTTATGCAAAAACCAATGTGACATTTTGATTTTTAATGTGACTATTACACATAGCGCATGCCTTTCTCAGCCAATGCACAACAAGATTCTTACATCTTTCCCACTCTTTTAAAGTTTCAATGCAACAAATAAAACCCTGCACCACAGAAAACACACAGATCGATTTTCATTGCGCTAAAGCCAGAAAAAGAGCGTCAAAAATGCAAAAAAGCGCTCTGGTAGAAACACTGCTAGTTCGTAGCTATTCTTATCAAATAATCCAGTCAATTAAGATTAAGATGCAAATCACTGGCGTATTGAGGGAATGTGGGTGAGAAATTGATATCCCCCACACCTCCTGAGGTGCCTTTTGTAACACCAGCTGCGCATGAGAAATTGAAGACAAGTGGGATGTTATCTTATCGAGAGATTTGGGAAAGCGGCAGCACGAAATACCCAAATACTCCCAAATACACCCAAATACTCTGTTTCTATATCACAATACACTTAAAGAAATATGTATGATGGTGATTTAGTCGTATATATGCAATATTTAAAAAAATATATAACCAAAGGGTGATTTTATTGCTCAAAATTATGTTGATCTATACTTCGAGTCTATGTATGGTGTATACACCAATGGACCCTGACCCAAATATACCCAAATACTCTATTTCTATACCACAATACACATGAACCAACTACAATTAACAACAATCCTTCATGTGTATTGTGGTACCGGCTTTTTTGCGGATCCCCCAACCGGTTAAGTCATATTTTGGTTGTAATTTGTATTTAGAAATAGAGTATTTGGGTATATTTGGGTCAGGGTCCATTGGTGTATACACCATACATAGACTCGAAGTCGGAGTATAGATCGACATGAATTTTGAGCAATAAAATCACCCTTTGGTTATATTTTTTTTTAAATATTGTAATATACGACTAAATCACCATCATACATATTGCTTTTAGTGTATTGTGATATAGAAACAGAGTATTTGGGTATATTTGGGTGTATTTGGGTATATTTGGGTATTTCGTGCTGCCCTTGGGAAAGGGTGAGAGAAATGTTCACTGTGACCGAGACAAGAACCCTGGGCAAATGCTCTTCTGTCAGAGCTACATGGCTGATGACAACTTCGCCTTTGTTGATAATTATTGTTATGGTGTCATACTCTACCTCCTGATGTAATTTGTCAATGGGAATTTATGTTACAATCCCACAACCCCGAGATAAAGTCCCTTTAGATCTACTCTGTATATAAATTAGATATAAAGAAGCTTTATAAATACTTATTGAAAATACTTTTCTTCGAATCTGTCAATGATAAAAATCGTATGCGTTATCAAATAAAAACGGTCACCACTCTGTTGTTATTCAGAAAATAGGAGAAATATGTAAAAATAGTAAAATCGTGCTCATTCATGTTTACAGCAGAAACATTAATTCCAAACACCCAAACATATTGTGACTGCAGATTTTCTACTTCATAAATTCAGATCACATTAACATCTAAATACGTTATTACGAGATCAGAATGAAGAGAGGAATATATATATTTTTGCCGCTAACATACCATGTTTTGATGTTTTGTTGATCTTCGAGACCGCCGAATGCTACCCGGATTTGCAGGAACGTACAGGTTATTTTGAGCGACTCTGATTGGATAATTAATTTTCTGCGAACATTCGCCTTCCGTATTGACCGTACTTTATTCCGCATAAATGCCGACAATTTATACTTAGATATTACGATATGAAGGGGAGGTTCTAAATCGTCATCAATATGATTATCACATTTTATTTTATATTGAAACACCAAATAAAGGTATATATTTTAAATGAATATATCAATAATCATACCTTTGTTTTAGGGTCGAATACACACTAGTGCGTAAATTTATGACTACGGTCAACTACTACCAATAGTATTTATGAACTTCATTCTGTTAAAGTCACACATCATATCTGTAAAGATTTCTTCACTAGCAAATAACATGTAAAGAGAATATATATATTATGTATCTCGTTCTAGGTCTTTTCATTTCTTAGTTCAGCATAATGTCGTTAGCATCGCACGTGCAAAGCATGCGTACGATCGGTATATTTCGCACATTTCTGTGTAGAATCCGTTGACTATTCCTGGTACAATTGTTATAATTCATTGCCTTTATTTTTTTCGGAGCTCTTCTCAAATGCTTTGCGACAATTTCGTTTGACCAGAGACTTAATAGATACCATACAATGCTTATATTCAACATGACTGCATGGTTAGTATTGAATCAGGTCAGGAGCCAGAAAGTTTCAAGTGAGCGATATCGCAGCAATCTCCAACGCAGGAGATCTCTGCCAGACTGGGTTGAAAGCGTGACTGGAACGCACCATGGTCATGTGATATCTCTATGTGGTCGTGATAGATGTGGAGCCTTGGAGATTGCGTCTTATCTTTGTGTTACTTGTGATAAGAATTGACGTGAGTTGAAACAGGCGATTGATCATAAATTATAAGTTTGACCCTCTTAATTTATTAAAATATAGCAACAATTTAAATCAATTACCTCATTATCTAAAATCCTATTGTACTTTAAACATTAAACAATTCAATTAAAAAAATTATTCTTTTTCCGGGTAGCTGTATAAAATTGATTTTAATCTACTTCTTCAGCCAATGAAGTGTTGGTATGCAAAAGAAGCCAGAGTAATTGCAATGCTATCATTGGCTTGTATATTTTATTTTAGGATATTTAAGACATTCCAATTTAAAATGGGAGTTTCAGGCTGTATATATCTTTCTACTTGACATGATAGGTTTCTTTTTTAGTTTAAACATGACGGTAACACAGTAATGGAAATTTAACACTTCCATACTTCCATATCAATTTAGGAATGCTGCTTTGGGAATATGATTTAAAACAACTAAAGAAGGAGCAGGCGTATGTCTATTTTAAGACTACAATATCCCCTAATTTGTTAAAGTGGACTCGGCCTTCAGGGGAGGTAGCTATTGCGGAGAAGTTGTATGGCTTATTGTGCGGATCTTGAAACAATTAAAAATCGGATACACGCGATTTAAGATCCTTCGGTTTCGCTTGGTTACAAATGAATTGTCTTTACTTTAAAAAATAGCAGTGCATAAATTTTAATGGAAATTGGTAGATTAGCTTTTTTTTAATACCTCCAACATTTTTATAACTTTTCCAACTTTATAATAGTTTTAATATGTTTTACATGTTACAATTGACGATTATTTAGCGACGCCGAAATCTTTTTTTAAAGAAATTTGTTGTTTTTAAATGAACTAAATACTGGCGATATTAAGTCATTATATTTTGGCCTACTAAATCATCATTTGATACCGATATCATGCATGATAAAATAAGAGTCTTTATCATATAAAATAAAAATATATGACACAGTCATATTATGACTTAATCAGTTAATCAAATTATTGAATCATGGGGTTATTATTAAAACAATTAATTAATTAAGTCTGGGTGATACAAATGGAGGCCTGAATTAAATAAAATGTGGTAGATTTATACAACTATATGTCATAAAATCCACGGTAATTGTGTAGAAATACAAGAATAACTTTTTTGTCAGGTAATGTTCGTAAATACGTTTTATACATATTTTGTTCTTTAGATATTATTACAATTTAATTTTTAGATTGATTTGGTTAGTAGGCCGGTTCGATTCAGGCGGAGTTGCTCATTCTTTACTAACACTGAAAATATTGGTAGAGTCTGCTCTTAAATCTGTTTTCACGCCATCGTAAAAATCCCAACACCGCCTCCACGTAAATAACCGGAGAGGAAACCACTTAGACATAACAAACTGGATATGTCAAGTGCCAGATGACACTGAAACAAATAAACAGCTGAATTAATCAAAAGGAATGAAATAATTCATCACTATTCTTGATGTCCATTTAAGAAGAAAGTGATTTCCATTCACAGACATGGCTGTTGGTGGGGGAAGTTCGGGTCCAGGCTCGAAAAATCCTGTCAAAATTCTGGCAAATATTTTCATCTCATTTATTGGTGCCGGAGTTTTAGGACTACCATTCGCATTTAAAGAGGTATGAATTTACAAATCAACTCATTTAAATGGCTATTCTTCTGTATATTTGTCTCATTTATCGAAGACAAAAAAAAATATCATCGAATCATCATCGTATATATGCACGATATCCCGCCACTTACAGATATCCCGCCACTTACAGATATCCCGCCACTTACACTCTTTATCTTACAGGCAAATTCATACTCCAGCTAGCTACTTTAAATATTCCTTTTTTCCTTATACAGTGATACTTTGGAACAGCTTACCAGAAAATATAGTCTCACAAAATGATCTTTTAGCATTTAAACAAAAGCTCCTCTCGTTTCAGATAGTAGACCGTCCCTGAATCAACAAAAAGATGTTTTTACCAGATCTTAAACCTAACATATTCACCTTTTTTTTCAGAAAATTTTCTCACCCTAACAAAAATTTTATTTTAACAGTTTTATCCTTGCACAGACGCGCACCTGCCAGTAATACCCGAAAGGGGAGTTTGTGCAGTATATATAGATAGATAGTATATTGACAGTGAGTTAGTCCTATAAATAAGCCTTCGCATATCATGATTCACCTTTAACATTCAATAGACTAATTTCTAACATTTTTAATTTCAACAGATATGCGAAGTCTTATGGCTTCCCATAAAGAGCCATGTAGCAAAACACGCACCAGTTGATAAAATAATTATCAAAATTATGTAGAAAAGAAGCACAAAAACAGATTAACTGATCAGATTAAAGTTTGAAATATTACCATTATAATGTCAAAAAATCCATTTGTAGTTGACACATTAACTGATGTTGTCAATTGTCCACCATCTTCCTGTGTAAATCAATGTTATGTAAAATATACGGAATTGCCGAAATTATTTAGACGAAATATAGTCAAATTAACAATGTTGAGTAAGACAATTCCCATGCACTAAAATATTATCATCTAACATATCGCTCACTACACCATATAAATGTTTTGGAAATGTTTATTTTGGACTTCAAACATGATATTGTTTACAAGACAATTTTCGTATACCCCGAATTCGTGTTCCCAGTTTATCCCTGACTGTACACATTTTATTCGGAATTTTTAAGATTCTTTTCCAAGCCTGAAACCAGAAACAAGACTGTTGTTGTTTTTTTTCGCCTAAATGTGCTACATGGGTGCTGTGAGGCTTTTCTCCCCAATTCTGAGTTATCGATTAATCCAATTAAAAACTGTTCCTCTGAATTCTAGGAATCATAGGATAAATAAATTAATGTGCAGGTGTCATTAGACAGTCCTAACACCTGTGCCACAGTCCCACCTAGGGACACTAAATGTAACACATGAGAAGTATGTGCAGTGAGGCTGGGACTTGAACCCGGGACCTTTAGCTTACTTACAAATGCTCTACCAGTCTACCAACTGAGCTTCCCAGCTGCTTACACAAAATTCTACCCAGTTGTGATGATACTGTGACATTATCATCCTCCACTCTAGAATTTTTCCCTGAATTATAGGGTAAATATAACAAATTAATATAACAATGTGAAGGTGTCAGTTAGACTAAGCACTTATGCCACGTTCCCACATTGGGCCCCAAATATCACAGGGTGAGAAAAATATTTAGCCTGATGGGGACAAGAACAAGGGGCCTTTCGCTTACAGGGTGAATGCTCAACCTACTGGGTTACCCAGCCGCTGTCACACCTTTCCTCCTATTGTGAGTTCTCGGTACAGTTTGCAGTACTGTGACATTTCTATACCCATTATGCACTGACACAATCATGCCATGACATTGTCAATCAAGTCAAGTGACAGTTTTGTCCAATATACAGTACACTATTTCTTTATTGTCAGAAAATGATTTAACTGCTACAACATGTAAAAACACAAGCTATGTATAGCTTTCAACTAACACATTGTATAGCTTTCAACTAACACATAAGATGATAACAGTCATATTCTCTATTGAAATCTGCCCAGGTAATATTTTTTACTGGCCTCCAGCGGAGACCATAACAAAAATATAACCGGAGTGGATTTCAGTAAAGATATATCTCTGAGACCATATTCATGTGGATTACTCTCCTATATGGCCTCCACAGGATCTTCATCAAATTTTTCCAATATATTATGACCTATCCTAGTGATCAGTTCCTTATTTATAACCAATGACATGTGGGATATTGAATATTATTACTTGGATCACTTCTGAATTCTAATGTACCTGCAGGGCGATGTGAGACTTTTCAGTATTTAAGGTAAACCTTTTTAAAGGTGGGGGGAAAATCCTGGTCCCCTGGATGCCTGGAATCCGGGATCTTATTTAACATGTAGGGAAATGGATTAACTGTATAATATACTTATACAGACAGTCTGTGGTTATGACAGGGGTCTTAGTTTGGGAAATGAAAAATTATAGATAGTGAATTATAACACACAATTTGACACTTACATTTGTTTACCATGTCAACTAAGATACAATAAGACCGTATATTAGTAGATGCATAAGACCGTTTCTGCAGGGGATTGGCAGTACCTGGCATAATTTGCTGACTTAAACAGTAAACTGACCAATTAGTGACTGGGAAAAAATCTGAAATGTATGTTCATTTCCCGTTGAACAATGCGCAAAATTGTACAACAGCATGTAGATTAGGTGTTTGGGAAGTGCTCATTGATGTATGTTGGTTTATGTCTCTTCGTAGAATATGAGAGCTATTGTAGTCACCCTGGCGTCGGCGTTGGCGTTGCAGCTTTTGGTTAAAGTTTTGCGTGCAAGTTACTATCAACCTTATATCTCAATAACCGTTTATGGTATTGACTTGAAAGTTTACAAATATGTTCAGGGGCATCAGACAACCAAGGTAGATAACTCTTGATGGAATATATTACAAATTATGGCCCCTTTTTAACTTAGAAATTTGGGTTAAAGTTTTGCATGCAAGATACTCTCATGCTTATATCTCAGTATCAAGCATGCGATTGATTTGAAACATCTTTAATATGTTTAGGGGTTTCATACTTTCATGGTAGATAACTCTTGATAGAATTTGTTACAAATTATTGCTCCTTTTTAACTTAGAAATTTTGGTTAAAGTTTTGCATGCAAGGTACTTTCATGCTAATATCTCAGTATCCAGGCATGGGGATTGATTTGAAACATCTTTAATACGTTAAGGGGTATCATACTTTCATGGTAGATAACTTTTGATGGAATATATTACAAGTTATGGCCCCTTTTTTAACTTAAAAATTTTGGTTAAAGTTTTGCATGCAAGGTACTTTCATGCTTATATCTCAGAGTCCAGGCATGGAATTGATTTGAAATATCTTTATATTGTTTAGGGGTATCATACTACAAAGGAAGATAACACTTGATGGAATAAATTAAAAATTATGACCCCCTTTTAACTTAGAATTATGGTTAAATTTTTGCATTCAAGCTACTACCCAGTTTATATCTGGAATTGACTAGAAAGTTAAGGTGTGTCTTCAAGGGCATCAGAAAACAGGAGGATAACTTTTGGACTGATGCAAATTATGGCCCTTTTCTAACTTGGATTTTTGGTTTAAGTTTTGCATGCACAGTGTTATTGTGCTTATGTCTCAGTAACTAGGCATGGGATTGATTTTAGACATCATAAATATATTAAATGGTTTCAGACTATCAAGGTATATCATTTTTTACTATTACTATGAAGGGCAAGAATTTAAATAGATTTTATTTGATTTACCAACAAGCATTTTGAATAGTCGAGCGTGCTGTCCTCTGACAGCTCTTGTTGGGTGAAATGGTCTATTGGGCACACAAAAGTCCTAATTAGAATTGATGCTTAATTAATAGAAAACAATTTTTTGTGAAAAATAAATTGGAGATATGAATGTTCACACTGTTCGTTTATCAATGTGTAAAGTTATAGTTTGTTATTACACAAGAAACAAAGGTGTACCAGAATTTGATTGAAACTCTATTCATTTAGTTAATTGGACTGTACATGAACAAATGAGTTTATATGGACAAATAAAGCATTTCCGCATGTAATAATTATCATTAATGTATAGGAAGTGCAAAAAGCAACAACAACAAAAACAGCTATTAACTGATAAATATTTAGGGAAAGATTAAAATATATATATATATAAAACATATAATCGGTATAATAGTAGTTTTCACGTCCCCATTATACTCACTCCGCCCCTCACCGCGTGGGTTCGAATCCCGGCAGGGTCATTCAGATTTTCATGTGGGGAAGCCTTCCAGCTGGCAGCTGCTGGCTTGCGGTAGGTCGGTGGTTCTACCTGGATGTCTCCGTGCATTTAGGGTCTTCCTCCACCTGTAAGTAGCCCAACCTCACTATATGACTGAAATACTGTCGAAGCGACAGTAAACTCAAATAGTCAAGTCACGTCACGTCCCCATTACCATTAGAAATTTTCATTCCCAGTAAACTTGTTTACAACAGAGCATGGCTTTTGAATGGCTTGGAAGGTTACTTGTAACAGATGGTCTCCTCTGTTCACAACATCTCCACTGACAGGCAGCTGTTACCATGTAGTATCATGTTAACATTTATCACTGGTTGGTCTGTGTGTATGAAATGACAATTATAAGATATTTTGTTTTCTTTTCAGGCTGGTATTATTGAAGGAACGCTGGTGATGAGCATAGTAGGGATTATCAGGTAAAAAAAAAGGGAACTTTGCTTTTGAGACTTTTATTGTTCAGTAAATCTTTAGGCACATTGTTGGGAGTATTGCAGATTGGTCAACATAAAAAATCAAGACAACTAGTCCATTCAGTACCAATTGGGCCAAAAGACATTAGGCTTCTGTATACCACAACAATAGTAACAATTATTGAATGGGTGACAATTTCTAAGTGTTACAAACTTATTTTTCTCTGCAGACAAGTTGTTTTTTTTCAGTCCTAGTGACCTTTTGGTTAGAGTGTCTTCCCTGGAATTTGGAGGTCTTGGGTTCAATACCAAGCACTGACATACCAAAGTAGTAAAAAATGGTATTGGTATAGCACCCCTGTTTAGTGATTAGCATATAAGATTAGTTCCAGGACTGGGTTTGCCAGTGTCAGGATAATGTGACTGGGTGTGGTATCATGCCACATATCTATGGCCTGATACTGTAGTGTGGCAGCAGTGGCACTATATCTGTCTCAACTTCTGTAGACATAGTCTCCAAACGACTGAAATACTGTTGTCTGGATGTTAAACCAAACAGATATGTTGGTGGGGTATATAGAAGTCTGACAATCACCCAGTCTATCCACCGGTCTGTACATAAATCTTATAAGCGCAACTTTTCTTAAATGGTTTGATAAATTTCAAGGAAACTTAGAAAAAACAAAAAGTACACCATATGGATTTGTGCATGAATGTCTGATGTTTGCAAGGGGAGATAATAGGATTCAGTCTTATCTTAGAGTCCTTATGCATTTCCTGTAACAAGCACAGTGAGATGGGTATTTATCAATCACTCTCAGGGATAGCTCAAGTTTATACTAAACTCTTTAGTCAATATATTTAAGACTAATTCCTGTTCAGACCCAGTGCCTTGTGCCAACGGCAGCAACCACTTTGGCAGTTTTTGAATAACAGAAAAAACTATTGAACTTATCATATTTCATGTTGATTGGGAAAGGAGTTAAGTAACTTACTTACATGTAACATAGCTGATTTAAATGTATAGTTCTTAACAGCTTCTGGTTTGGAGCTGTACTTTGTGTCTTGAAACATTCCCCTCCCACAGGGTTCAAGCCTACAGCCTTCAGACTCACTGTCTTTTAAACTACAGTTCAGGGTTTTTCTCAATTTTTTGGGAGCGTGACCTGACCCCAAGAATTGGGAATTTTTTGTGTCGTTTTAGACAAAATTGGGAAAAACTCACAATGTATTATGTATATAAAACAAAAATCAAATATTTGGATCATTCAACCCTTGTATTATTTGGACTCGCTACTTTCAACACCAAACACATTGTAAAAATGGTGATATATTTTTTTTTTTTTGACTTGGGAATTTTCTCCTTGATATTGGGAAAAAACAACTTTTTGCGATTGGGAACACAACCTTAAATATCAGTTGTAAAAGCAGGCCAAAAAAAAAAAACAACACCAAAAATCCCCAACTACTATAAGACCACAAATGGCCTTGTGCCTGCTGTGGTATGAATAACTCCTGTTGAACCCTTGTTGATTTGGATGTTTCAGTGTAAAATCCATGATCTTACTGATAGAGTGTAAGTACCGCATCCTGGAGAAACACAAGCCTCCTCCAAGGAAGGCAGTGGACGGACACAGTAACAGCCAGTTTGATAAAACAATAGAAAGTCAGAGTTTGATAGAGGGAGAGGAAAAAACTACAGTGGACATGGAGATAGAACCAGTGGTAAGGCTTTTATATGTTAGTGTTAGCATGAACATTGTCTGTAATATTGTTTATTTTTACCCCTTCATGGTTCACAGTTTTGCCACCTCAACAGACCATCCTGAACTATAGAATAGCCTGAAAGACATCTTAGCATGACTAGGGTCTGTTTTCTTTGCTTGTCTGGAAATTTAACTAATGCTCATCAGATTGTGATACTAACCTACAGGGGTTTGACACATATAAAATCATATGGTTCTAAATATATGTACTTATTCTGTATCTAATTTTCTCAGTCAATCAACAGATTGTTTCCAAAAATTTTTTTGCACAATATAAAGTCATAATTGATGAAAAATGATGTCACTTAATAATGTCAATGTGTTTAATGAAAAAGAAAAAGATCTGAAGGACAAAGGAATGTGCAGAAAAAGATTCATGAATGAAAAGCTATGACAATTAGATGAATTTTGTTTAACCCTTTCCCTCATAGAGAACACCATGAAAAGACCTATGCGAACAGCATAAAACCAGATAGCCTGCGAGTAACTCGCAGGCTGATCAGGTTTTATGCTGTTGCTGCTCCTCAGTGGTCTGGAAATGAGGATTTTGTAATTAAATTTGGTAAGGTTATAACTGTGGTTTTCTGCAGATCAGGCTTTATATGGTACCTACTGAGTGCATCAAAATGAGTCTCTATGAGGGAAAGGGTTAATTAAGTTGTGAAAAAGTAGTATGTGGCAAAATAACAAATAAACATACCACTAGATATACATGAATGTTAATACTACACAAAAAAGAAATGAATACATACTGACCTCATGTGTTCTTTGGTGGTCTTACCACCAGAAAATACAGGTTTCCTTTTGTTTTTTCCTAAGTGTATATCATTGATGCATGTTTAAAACAGTCAAGGTGCTGTTGAGGACTTGACCTGATATTTGGCAATTTTGTCATTGTTTGTGGCCTTCATCATGTATTCTCTTGATAGATAATAATTTTAAATTGATCCACATCACTGATTTGCAAAAGCACAAAATAGGAATACTGCCATATAGAGAGATTGCCTAGGCCTTATTTTTACCTTTCAAAAGTCAGACATTTATTGAAAATACAGTATGTGAAAGAAGAGAACTTAAGTCGTTTGTAATTGCATATATTGCAATATTTTGATTATGTATAGGATTTGACATAAGGTAATGTTCATTATATTTTAAGAAATACTTGCCATGATTAGAGAGCAGTTAGTATATTGACCTACTGATAATTCTGTGGGTAGATTTAACATTAGATGAAATGCCAGTAATTTGTGTATTTACTTAGGTGTTGCTGAACAACTTGTCATTTGCCTAAGATGAAGATCTCCATGCCTGATATAAAGTAAAATGCTTTGTCATACAAGCTTCATTGAGGTTAGGTCGATTGTGAATACAAGTATAGTTCTAGATGCATTTTTTTAACTAAGTAACAGCTGTAGGCTAATGATTTCCCAGTGGTTTATGTACTAGAACATTGAGTGCGGTTTAGACAAGTGAAGGCATGTTGGACGATTGGTAAGAGCCTCTGCCTTTGGGATAGGAGGTTGTAAGTTTGATCTTTGGCAATAGAGTACCAAAGTGGTTAATTATGGAATGGAGGACCTCATTATATAGCATGCAACATTTAAAGATGGTTAATGGCTCTCTTGCAAATAAACAATTTCCATATTACTGAAATACTGTTTGTTGGTCATAGAATCAAAAACACACAGGTAATCATGCTATGATTTTATAATATTGTCTAATTTTTCATGCTGATTGAAAAGCTTTGAATGCACTCCACTATATTAGTATGTCCATAGTCCATGTTCCATGATGTATCATGAGTAATATCATGTGATATGACTCAATATATACTGGTTCATTTGCGACAGATGCAGTATCATGTGATATAACTCAATATACACTGAATCATTTGCCATGGTATATTGTGTTGTATCATGTGATATGTCTCAATATAAACTGGTTCATATGTGACGGATGCAGTATCATGTGATATAACTCAATATGTACTGGTTCAATTGGAATTGTATATTGAGTGGTATCATGTGTTATGATTCAATATACACTGAATCATTTGCCATGGTATATTGTGTTGTATCATGTGATATGTCTCAATGTAAACTGGTTCATATGCGACAGATGCAGTATCATGTGATATAACTCAATATGTACTGGTTCAATTGGAATTGTATATTGAGTGGTATCATGTGTTATGATTCAATATACACTGAATCATTTGCCATGGTATATTGTGTTGTATCATGTGATATGTCTCAATATAAACTGGTTCATATGTGACAGATGCAGTATCATGTGATATAACTCAATATGTACTGGTTCAATTGGAATTGTATGTGTTGTTCATGTGATATGTCTCAATATAAACTGGTTCATATGTGACAGATGCAGTATCATGTGATATAACTCAATATGTACTGGTTCAATTGGAATTGTATATTGAGTGGTATCATGTGATATGTCTCAATATAAACTGGTTCATATGTGACAGATGCAGTATCATGTGATATAACTCAATATGTACTGGTTCAATTGGAATTGTATATTGAGTGGTATCATGTGTTATGATTCAATATACACTGAATCATTTGCCATGGTATATTGTGTTGTATCATGTGATATGTCTCAATATAAACTGGTTCATATGTGACAGATGCAGTATCATGTGATATATAACTGTCATGATATACTACTTGAATCATTTGCCATGGTATATTGTGTTGTATCATGTGATATGTCTCAATATAAACTGGTTCATATGTGACGGATGCAGTATCATGTGATATAACTCAATATGTACGGATTCAATTGGAATTGTATATTGAGTGGTATCATGTGTTATGATTCAATATACACTGAATCATTTGCCATGGTATATTGTGTTGTATCATGTGATATGTTCAATAACACTGGTTCATATGTGGAATTGTGTATCATGTGATATAACTCAATATGTACTGGTTCATTATTGTATATTGGTGGTATCATGTGATGATCAATATACACTGTTCATTTACTGGTATATTGTGTGTATCATGTGATATAACTGAGATAACTGGTTCATTATGGGTATATTGTTGGTATCATGTGATATAACTAATACACTGGTTCATCTACTGTGGTATAATGTGGACATTGTGATATAATGGAGATCATGGTTATCTACTGTGGTATTGTGTGGTTCAGTATATAACTGAGATCATGTTCTCTACTGTGGTATATTGTGTGGTATCATGTGATATTTACTGAATAAACTGGTTCATTATGTGGATATGATGTGTATCATGTGATATAACTGATATACACTGATTCATTACTGTGGTATATTGTGTGTATCATGTGATATACTAATAAACTGGTTCATTACTGTGGTATATGTGGTATCATGTGATATAACTGGATATACACTGGTTCATCTACTGTGGTATATTGTGTGGTATCATGTGATATAACTGGATATACACTGGTTCATCTACTGTGGTATATTGTGTGGTATCATGTGATATAACTGGATATACACTGGTTCATCTACTGTGGTATATTGTGTGGTATCATGTGATTAATAGAATACATGTTCATCTACTGTGGTATATTGTGTGGTATCATGTGATATGAATCCATTTATACTGCCCTCAGTTTCATTTGCAATGATATTATGGCATTTAAAGTTATAAACCTGAACCAGTATACATGCTGCATGTGCATGATGTTGGGATATGACCCACATACACTGCTCACTGTACAATGTGGTATGATATCATGTGAAATGACTCGGCATGTACTGCCCACTGTTGCAGGGGTTTATCCTGTGGAAGCGAAGGAGACGCACCTCTGTAATGTCACACTTACACTTGCCCCTGTCTGTTACGTATATCTTGAAGGCGTGGAGGAAGACCAGGAGATACCTCCATATTGACCTCTAATATCATTCTTAAAGTTCATCTTGGTCTCAATATAGTCTATAGTTTACCTGTATCAGGTGAAATGCAGTAGTTACCAAGGCAACCAATCCAGCCTCAGGGTGCCACATTGATTTCGCTGAATATCAATACATGAACATTTATATTTTTTAAATCAAAGCTTTTATCTGCAGTCTCTAAATGGCATAGATTTGTGTAAAATCTTTTTTTTTGCTTTTCAAAATGAAGAATCATCCAAAAGAAGAGTTTTTCTTGATGTATGGGGTATATTCTATGGTCTCTCCTCCTGCTTTACAGTAAGCTTGATTCCCTAGGGAGACTATGATATAAAAAAAGGGTCTTACAGTAAAGTTGTGCTGATACTTTTTTTTTAAAAACAATATTGAGCTTTGTATAATATTTTTATATTTAAGCTGTTTTACTTATATCCATACTGTGAAGAGCTGAATGGCCTTTGTCTGTTTGTCTCTCTATCTGTCCACACTCTCCTTATCTCGTAAACCCTTTGAAGGATTTTTATTAAACTGTGGTTAAATGTTCACCTCAGTGAGATGATGTGCAGAAGTTGAGAACCCAAATCAGAACCAAGCCACCGCAAGGTCACAATTGAAGGTCATTAGTTTGAACCATTGATTTTGTGTCTGCTCCATATCCCCCTTACCTTTGTTGACTAGATTTATTTAACTTCAAATGTTAATCTCCGTGAGATGATTTGCAGAACATATCAAGGTCATTATCACAATTGAAGGTCAATAGTTTAGTTCACTATCCCAACCAAGCCACCTCAAGGTCACCATTAAAGGTCAATAGTTTGAACATTTGATGTTATATTCATTCAGCATCTCCTGAATATCAGATACACTGAACCAGTTTGAATCTGGGATCTCATGTCCACTTCATATCTTCTATAACCCTGGAAAGATTTTTGTTACACTTTTGCAAAATGTTCATCTCAGTAAGACAAAGTGCAGAACAATGTGAAACCCATGGCTGGTCAAGGTCACAAATGAAGGTCAAGGTCAATTATAGGTCAAATGTTTGAAGCCTGGATTTCTTAGGGGTGAAATGATCAGTGTTTCCTCAGTTTGCTCATACAATGTTTTATTTTAGACTCTACACAGTCTGCACAGCAATGGGAAAAAAATGCTTTATATACATGTACAATTTAAAGTTTCATTTTATTAGAATTCATGAGATAATGGATTAAAAAAAAAAGAAGAAGAAAATAGTGAAATTCTGACTTTTGTTTTCAAATAACAACTTTACTTGGATCCTGTGGGATACTTTGTTAAAACATTTTTAAAACTCTTGTGGGAAATCCAGACTCTCAAATGAAAGGCCTTTGTTTGTATGGTGTCAGTAAAGAAGAAACCTAATGATATTGAATATTGAACAGTGAAATGACTACCATGTTTTGTTTAAAAATGAGTCTGCATTTATCACATGGTTTTAAAAAGTAAATGGGCAATACATGACTGTTTATACATACTTGGTGTTTGTATACTTGTATTTTGTTTTCAGGCCACTGTTTTGTTGATTTTCTTAAACATTGTAACATATGTTGTTGTCAATATCGGTACCTACAAAGTAAGGCCTTGTTATGTACTAAATCTTTATATTACATCGATAAACACATTCTCACATCTTGCATCATTCTTTTGAAACTTTCACAAAAAGCCAACTGCTTGAATACCCACCATTTAGTATTCAAATTGACAACAAGGTAAAGACTGTTACTGGACTGTGAAGCTCTATATATTCAAATAAATAGGCTGTTTATCTCTGTCACTTAATTTACCAAAACACCATATATGTATATCATGCAGGTTAATGCAGTTTTCAACCTAATACTGCAGTGTACACCTCCCTGATGTTTGAGCACTTTTTTCTTATGAATTTGAGTACTGGGTACTAGGGACTATTCCTGTTTTAAATGATTTCATGTTATGAAACGACTTGCTATGCAAGGGTCTTTTTCCACTGTTCATAGGCGCCTTCCCCTCTAAAATTTTCCTTAATTCATGTTGTTATTTACCCTAGGATTTTACTTTTCCCGATGTAAAGTAAATGGTGAAATTTTCCCCATAGTGTGGTGTTAAGCCCCCTTCCCCATCATCTGAACAAAGACCTGGATGCTTTAGTAATAATGTAATGTGTTTGTTGCATTCTTTTCTGCTACTTATTTTTAAGACAATCGCGACAGTTTCATAATTTTTTCAGAACATTCAGAATTTCCTGATTCTTTGTATATTGATAGTATATTATCTGATCTACTAAAATATGAAATAAAAACATGGGGTCACCAGCCTTAGAAAAAAAATATGAGTGTTTTTATTAGTACTTATAGGGTACATGTATACCCTGTATAGCCATATTGATGATGAAATTTCACCTATGTAAACAGTCTTTTTTTTTTCTTCAAATGGATCAGAATTTATCAGTAAATGATAAATTTTTATATTGGTGAAACATCAAATTTAATGAAACAAAACGAATTTAGGGTTTATTAAATATCCATCTGTTATTACAGATCCTTAATATGGCTAAAACAAACATTTTTTTGAAAAAAAGTACAAACATACAGTATTGTTTTAAACTTAAACTTTTAATGTTCAAACACTCAAATTTTTTTTTCAATTAATACTATTTAGGTACTTATCATAAGATAAAAGTTTAAAACAATAGGCCACCAGGCTTATTCTTTAAGAAATACATTTTGAACTTATGGTAGGGGAATTTATTAAGAGGAAATTTAACTTAGGAGTAAATTAATATTTATTTACATAAATATTTATAGTCATGTAGACCTACTACAAAATCCCGTTATTCACTCAGGAATAACGCTGTAAGCAGAGGTGACACATAGGGATCACTTTACTGTCAGTCTGTGTGTCCGTCAAAGTTTTCTGTCACACTTCAGCAGGTGGCATGTATTTCAAAGAACACTCTTGTCTTTAAGTTGTGTGATGACAGTCGTTGTGATAAAAATATATAGTACAGTAGATAATTACGGCATATCTAGTCCCCTCCCACTGGAGGGGACTATAGTTGTGCCCTCTGTTCATCTGTCTGTCTGTCAGTATGTCCATCTGTCCGTTGGTCTGTGCGGATGTTCAGAAATCTGGATTCCGCAAAAACTTTAAGGTAATATTATGAAAATTGATATATGAATAGATGGCAGTATGGAGATTATGAAATGTCACTTTGTTTTTTTGTCTGACCAAAATTATGGTTGCTATGGTAATGAAAAAATTATGCATCTCAACGATAGGAGACTCATGTGTTACATGTAACACCAGTTACTTGTTTATCCTAACACCGGTTCAATATTTGCATTTGGTAACAGTACTGAAAACTTTCTAGTTGAAATACACACAAACCGTTTTCGATCTTGACTTTTAAATCATCAAGCATTTTTCTTAAATTGAACACTTATATTTGCATTACCAGTGTCAGATAGTGTAAAATTTACTTGTTTGTGATTAGAGAAACTGTTGCGATCATCTTTAAACTTGTTCTGTCTACATATATATTCAAAAATTTATTTGGGGGACCAATTGCAACAGTATATTACTCATCATTCTAACCACTGTACAACATAAAAAATGGGGATATACTTTGACATTTGCATGTAAACAGACATTATTTAGATATATATTACCCTCACCCAACTATATGCTAATAACTGGTGTTTGCAGATGTCATAAAAAATGCAGAAACATTTAAATGTATTTAGTTTGTAGGGCATATTCATTTGAAGTTCAGTACAGTTGTATTTATTATTATTATTATTATTTCAGTATTGTGGAAAAGATTTATTTTGTAATTATGTCCCCATCCCAAACAGATGTAATTCTGTCTAAAAATCATTAGAAAAAAGCAACAACATGATTTTGCTGAAATAAATGAGAACTTGCCAAAGTCAAGTGAGAGATTTAACTTAAGTCTTATGTATGACATGGTTTACATTTTTTAAAAGAGATTTTTTTCTTATTTATTAAAAGTCAAATAGATTTTAAGGTGAAGTCCCTGTAATGGTTCCTCTATGTCTTGGACCACTTAACCTCTACCAAGATAACCAAGGTTTCCTAAGGAAACATTAGGAAACCTTGGTTATCTCCGTGAAAGGCCATGAGGTCCGAAATGTAGTGGAACCATTACAGGGACTTTCCTTAAGCAAAAACAGGAGAAAATTTTAAAAATAAACCTGCCCCCACAAACATACACATTTATATGATAGTGATGTCTTGTTCTCTGTTTGTCTGCAATGGCTTTTGTTCTGTATCACCTGATCTCCAGTTTTGATTTTAATTAAACTTTGCACAATTATCTACAGTACAACAGTGAGACATGTCAGAGCAAAGGTTTCAGTCCTGTAACCTCAAGGTCATACTGAATGGTCAAAAGTTGCAATGTTGTTATTCATATCTGCACTGCATCTCCAAGACCCTGTGCAGATTGCAATAAAACTTTATAGAAATATCAACCAAAATGAGAGCAAAGGTTTCAGTCACATGATTTTAATGTCAGGGTCACTCAGCTGAATGTAACACTGGTAAAATAACTCTTGTCATATCAACATATTTCTTACTAAATATTTAAAAAATACATTTTGTAGTCAAACTTATGCATAGTACATACATGTGCATACACACAATATTATTTTACAAGAACATTTTGCTTATCATTTATAGTCAATCCTAGCATTTCATTACAGCTACATTAGTTTGGTACACAAGTTTGGTGGACCCTCATCCTTTATACCTGGGGCTTTAAGACTTCAGCTTATAGTTCTCCATGTGTTAGAGCAACTCCTACTCTTGATCTCAGTCAACCCTTTGCCATATGAAAACAAAACTGACTTTATAAAACATACTTAATTTTTGTCCAGGCCGTAACTCAAAAAGTATAAAAGATATCAAGATGAAATTTCTTTTATGGATAGATCTCATTGAGGGGGCATACAGTGACCAAGAACCATAACTCTCTGTTGCGTAATTTAGGAGTTATTGCCCTTTGTAAATTTTCATACTTAATTTTTGTCCAGGTAGAAACTCCAAAAGTATAAAAGATATCAAGATGAAACTTCATATGTGGATAGATCTCATTGAGGGGGAGTGCAGTGACCATGAGCCATAACTCTTTGTCACGTAATTTTGGAGTTATTGCCCTTTGTAAATTTTCATACTTAATTTTTGTCCGGGCCGTAATTCAAAAAGTATAAAAGGCATCAAAATGAAACTTGAAACAAGAACTGTTAACTTCATTCCTGTGACAAAGTGACATGCTGGGGTATTTGCGCCATTATTATCTTTTATTCTGAATTCATTAGGAAGAGAAGAAGTGACTTATCTCTTGTGAGTACTAAGTGACTGTTAATTTTGAAGTTCATTTGAAATCGATGAAGAAAGTTCTTTGTTATTTTGCACTTGTTTGCTGTGTTAGGCATACCGCTTTATTAATAAATTTTCATAAATAAATAAGAAGAAATAACAGGACTATTTATCAGATAATTATCTCACTGTCTTACTATAAATCAAGAAGTTAGAAAAGTATTTATTAATGGAGGATATCTATGGTTTGATCCTTAGTTTTTATAAATCACGAGTCATAAAGGTCAAAATGTGGGATTAGATCTTGTAACAGTGTGTTATATGCCATGGGATATATCATGCCAGGTGTGAAACACTGGGTTTAAATATGTATGTAGTAAGATTACTGTAAAGTAATAAAAAGCTCTTAGCTTGAGGCAAACTGTACCTTTTAGTATTCTATATTAATGGAGTCTTTATTACTGATTTCCAAGTTAAGTCAGTTTAGTCTTTTCAACAAAATTCCTGGTTGTTATAATGTGGCACATTGTTGGGTGGTGGGCGTCAAACATTTTGTTTTCCTGTTAGAATAGAGATACAGTTTTAATACCTGTAAGGTAGATGACTTATTGGAAGAGGAAGATGCATTGGGATTGATTTTCAGGATGATAGGGTTAAGGTCAAGGCACTGGCACTAGGACAGCAGAGTTGCAAATTTCATTATAATCTTGATATGGTGTACAATTAATGCATGCTACGTATAACAAATTATTGTCAAAAGGCATCCTTAACGAAGTGATAACACAAAATATCAACAATTTGTACACCTTCATAAGTCTGCTCCACTATCAACATTTGGTTTTTGGTTGCATATGTTGTTGTATTTGAAGATTTTGTATTCAGGGATTCAAATGAACGACGTAAAATTAACATCGACAAACTGTGGAAATTACATGCGTAGATGTATTAATTATCCATCAGAATTGCCAAAAAAAACAAAACAACGGAAATTGATAGATGAGGAGACTTATAAAAATGTACACATTATTGACATTTGGTGTCATTACTTCATTAAGATTGTCTTTTGACAGTGATTCTATATTCCATGTGTTACGTGAATATCAGAGTGATCGATTTATGAAATATAATGGTAGCATACATAAAAAGTCATGTCAGATTCCGTTCCTTACCATGTTGAAAAAACAGTACAGTGTAATCAACATTTCTTTTAATTGACATTTCTGCAATTCTAGTGCCAGTGGGCAAGGTCACTGTTACTAAAAATAGTTTTTTGTTTCCATCAAATATCTTCTTTTAGGATTGAGATATGTTGATCAAATAGTACATATAGATACCTTATTGGAAGAAGAAGATATGGATTGATTTTCAGGTCAATAGAGTCAAGATCAAGGTCACTGTTACCAAAAATATTCTTACTTTTTTTGGGCCACACATGAAAACCTGGTTTCACGTCATTTAACATGTTTTTAAGACTGACGAACAAACTGCAGTCTAATGGCAGTAAAAACTGTTGTTCTATTATCTTGGTTTATATTTATCTTCTTTGCCAGTAGCAGTTTTAATTACTTAATTTACCTGGTAGTGTACATACATGTATATATATATACATTTGTATCTTATACACTTTCACTTCTTTTCACTTTTTTGTTTTTGTTGTTTTAGAGTATAATAAAAAAAAATCATAGGGATCGGTCTAGTTCAATTTTCAAGTTTTCTTTCATAAATATAATTATGTCAAGAAAAGATTTACTGTTAAATAAATTGATATGATGGTGTTTAAATAACATGTGAACATTCCGATTTTGATGTTTACATATTCATGTCTTTTTTACCTTCATCTGTGTGAAAGGGATAGAACCAATACATTAAGAAAAGTGCACTTGAATAGAGATAATAAATATTTACACAGATTAATATAGATATATAGTAAATAAAAAAAAAAACAGGGGTGGGGGGATCATTAGGTTTTTGGACATTCAAATTTTCAAATATTGCTGAACACTGATTTTTGTGTGATTTTAACCAATGATTTTGGTCGCAATTAGTTATTAAGGAAAACTCTGCCATGATTTTATTTTGTGACATTTTGAATTACAGTGCTGCACCATGTTGGTTAGATAATGACCGTATCATGTGGTTTGTAATTTCAGTCTTCCTCCACGGAACCGGTCAATGCTGATATTTCCTATGGAGATGTGGGTATGTACTGTTGCTTAGTGCCATCCCTCCTGAACATTTCTTGTTATCTCATATACATGTGGAATGTGGGTCATTCCAAACATTTCTTGAAATTACTGGTATACAGCTTGCTTTTACCAATGACCAATGAAAACTACTGGTATGCACTAGAGAGCTAGTCAGCCAAAATGGTAGTGATTACAAGAAATGAAAATTCGCTGCACCTTTATTATGTTTGCCATAGAATTTAAAACTTTTATAAAATATGCATATAAGTCATAGACATATAAGACGCTGTGGTCTCAGAAAAGAGAATAAATAACTGAATCCAAAGGGTATGGTTTTGAGTGTTATTTTTGGGCAAGATAGGCATGTATCTTTATCTTTATCCTTTGCTAGCACAAAGTACTGGTCCAACCCAGGAACTGTAGGGTAGGATTGGTATGAGTTTTAAGAGCTTTTTTCTCTACTGACATTAAAAGATTTAAGTGTAAATTAACTTAATACATATACACTTAATGAAACATGCAAGTGCTCCGACTTCAAAAATATATACATCAATATTGCAACTTTATATTGGCTCAGTCTGTCATCATCTTAAATGATCTTGATGCATGGGAAACCATCTGGAAACAGAATATTAGTTATTTTCACTCTGTCTTGAGATATACACAAAAAACTTTAGTCGGAGTGCATGTTAGTATCACCTAGTGTTTAAGGCATAGCAAACATCTATATATATTTTTGTATGGGTTTTTATATAAATAGACAAGATGAATAAGAAGCTATAAATAGATGTATGTAATTGGTACTGTCATAATGTAATGAGGACCTTCAACATCTCACTAAAACTGCTCCTTATGAACATACAAACGAAATGAATTGAAATTGCATCTTACATTGCATTGTATTAAATACACTTAGATATCATCATGTCTTATAATTCTGTCATATGATTGAAAAACAATATGGTGTGTTTTACTGGTTACTTTGCATCTACTAATTATGCATATACCAAAAGAATGAAACAAAAAATGATATCACAGTGTAAAATGTGTGCATATTTCTTAATTTGATGGCAGAAAATCACTGCAAAACCACTTTGATTTATTAAACATTCCAGTATTTGTCAAAAATATTATTTAAGGTAATATATTGTGGCCTACAGTAAAAAAGCAGTGTCATAGTATAGAAAAAAAAATTAAAACAGTAACTGTTAAAAACATCCAATTTCATAAAGAAGCTTTTATTGTTCACAAAGATGCCTTTGATGACTCTCTGTTTCTTGAATTAAAATGTATTGAATAGAATGTGTTTGTTGCCATACTTCTCAACTATTTCTGTAAATGACCCAATTAATTACTGAATTATGCCAATGAATTTGTAATTTTGTGTATTGTTAATGGGTTCTAGGTAAAAGCTTTTTTAAAGAGGTAAAATTAAATCAGTATGAATGAATTACAAACATGGAATAATAATAAAATAATTTGAAATACAGATGAATAAAGGATGTTGTAGTTCAGTGGTAAAGCATGTTACTGCAGATCTGAAGGTTGTGAGTTTGAACCCTGTTTTTGGCCAGGTATTTTAATGGCCTTCCCAGGTGCCAAGTACTGGTCCAACCCAGGCACCTTCCAGAGGGATAATTACAAGTTGTAAGAACTTGTTTTCCAAGTGACATGAAATAAATATGTTTAAAAAACAAAAAAAAAAACAATTCAGACAGGACTGTGGACTCCCAATATAATACTAGCATTGGGGTCAAGTATAGATATTCATTTTATCATATGACATAGTGGTTCAACAGCTGTTTCCGGTTTCATATAACCATACATATTTTTTTATATTTAACACGTTACATATAACTTTAATGCCAAATTACAACCCGTGCGTGTATTCCATGTATATTCATACTGTGTTCAATTTGAACAGCTGGATTACATGTGTTTGATTCATAATTCATACATGTATGATGTGGAAACTATATAACCCTTTCCCTCATATAGACTCATTTTGACGCACTCAGTAGGTACCTCATAAAGCCTGATCTGCAGAAAACCACAGTTAAACCTTACCAAATTTAATTATAAAGTCCTCATTTCCAGACCACTGAGGAGCAGTGAACAGCATATAACTTGATCAGCCTGCGAGTTACTCGCAGGCTGATCTGGTTTTATGCTGTTCGCATAGGTCTTTTCATGGTGTCCTCTATGAGGGAAAGGCTTAAAGAAATACATACATTAAATTGTTATTTTCAGTTATTATTTGAAACTATTATCTTGGTGTTAGATTACAAAAGGTAATTTGTTCACTGTGTGTTCATTTATGTTTTGTTTGTTTGTTGTTATAATTGCGATTTACTGTCAGTATAGGTCATATGATAAAAAGAATCTGACATGAATTGTCATTTAAAATTTGATATGAAATAATAATTCATGTCAGATCCTATATATATTGATCAGTTTTATAACTTGCTGAAAATGCAGTTAAAGTCAAAAAAATGTAAACAAAAACATTATGTTTTAGGCTACCATGCAATGGGCAACACAGGCAGACTGTTGGTGGATGTCGCCATTATTGTGTCTCAGACAGGTAGGTCATGTGATCCTGGGGCTTATCAGTAACTTTGTGCTGGGTCAAGCTTGATTGTATGGCTCAGATGCCAGGTATTATTGCAAAGGTCTAGAAAGAGACCAGCCAGGGCCTCTCTGGGTTTTTCTTCACAAGGATAGTCTTAAGAAATTTTCCACTTACATTAGATTATACAAGGAAATAGTTTCAGGTATTCTACGATTTGATTGTGTTCAATTTCAAAATCTCCACCTTCTGATTTTAATAAGAATATGGTCAATTTCCTTTAGATTTTTCATCTTTTTGCTGGCTATACATAGGTATCAAGCTTGTTGTCCAATTGTGTATCTTAATGTTTTGCAAAAACTTTAATATCTTCTCTAAAGTACGCTAGTCAAGGCAGTGCAGTGAGGGTTCAGTAACCCATCTAGGAACAAAGCATGGTACTGCTCTGAAACAAAGACTATAAAGGAAAGACAGGAATCTCCTGTAACAGACAGAGGAAAATATTATTTTGTCAGGCGGCAGGTCACTGAATTTTTTCAAACTGTCTAATATATATGGAAAATCACAGGGAAAAAATAACTTTCTTATAAAAGTATCACTTTTCTAGTGCAAGAAAATTTTTCCAGTTAAATTAATTTGAAAACTCATTAAAATTTTGATTTAAATTCAACCAGTGTAACAGAAAAACAACAAAATCTACATATTTTTATTCATGCAGGGGCTTCTGTATTTTACATGAAATATTTTTATTTCTTAACTAAATTTAATATATTAGGCATCATTTTGAAGGTGATGTATTGTTCTATTGCAAGATATGAATTACTTTCATATATCTCAAACAAAAAAGCAGAAATTTACAAACATGACTTAGCGAGATCTGGACAATCTGCCGCATGATTTTGAGTGATTTTGATTACTTGTCAATCTTTGTAATTAAAGGTCTATGTCTGAAACCAGAGAAAAATAGTCATGAGAGCTTGGTTTCCAAACAATGTCGGTTCATGTTAAATCTGATCATTTTTAGTGAAAGTCAAGTAGATGTCAAGGTCACTAAAAGAAAGATTCTATGCTGTGAGATGCTATAGCCTGTAATTTGACTTTTGATTGATGAGAATGCCTTTGACACAAGTAGGCAGCAAAACTTATGTCGGTTTCGTTGAAGGTTTTGTACATTTACTAGTTATCTGTATGTAATAAAAGGTGTTGATTTAAATGGCAATGTTAAAATTTGTATTGTCCTGAGGACACTTCAATGAAATGTTTTAAATATTTGATAATTATCATTTCAGGGTTTTGCTGTGCCTACATTATTTTCATCACAGAGAACCTTCATTTTAAAAAAAAGAAAAGGTTATGGGATTTATTATAAATCTGGTAAAGATTTTCTTTATTTTGACCCATTCAATATTGATAGCTATATTCAAATTAAATTATCAAACTATCCAATCATTACACTGGGATATCATGTGATCAATGGTTGCCCTGCTTTATATGTGGGTTTGTTTATGATACTGTACGGTCAGCAGTTGGCCTAATTATGAAAGGAATATTTTCCCTTCATGATATGTAAAGGCAGGGGCTTAAGATTTTTTACTAAAAAAAAAAAAGATTGAAATGTCCAAGTTGATTTTTAAAATTGTTTACATATTGTGTATGTTGGTTATATGTTGTGGATATATACATGGTTTGTAGATGTTGAGTAATGTATTGTGTGTATGTCAAGTGTGTGTAGGTAAGAGTTTCATGTGTATGTTTTTACTTGCAGGTACATCTGGCTCCTGATCCTGCTACCTCCCCTGGCTCTGTTGACCATCCCCAGACATCTGGGGGCCCTTGCTTTGACCAGGTTTGGCTCTTTTGTTTTCCACTATATTTCAGCACGGTGTGTTATACATGTACTCACATCTGTTCAGTCTCATTGATTATTGGCATTGTCATTACCATAATTTGAATTTGAGCTTGAGACTGTTATGCAATATATTTGAAGAAAGAAGGGTCTCTTAATGTTTTTGGTTTTTTTAATTAAGGCTTGCACTAGATCGTAGTTCTACTTATATGTTTCTGTGCCCTTTGGGTCTATCTCCCCAAGCAATTAGCTGGACCTAACTGTATGACTGAAATACTGTTGTGGTAAATGTAATATCTAAATAACAATAATACTAGTATATTAACACACAGAAGCTTAGAGTCTCAAGAGCTTTAACAAGTTCATTTTTTTCCTCAAAAGAATCATGACAAATTGAGTATCGTATAACAGGTATTTTAAAAGGGCTACCAATTTTTACTATTTTTTATGACCCAGACACGATTCATAAAATTTGCCCTCATATAAATTGACCGCACGTAAACTCTTTCACTTGTAGCATCTATACTATTGTACTCAATGTTTTAACTACAACACATGCCCCGCTTGAGTGAGATGTGCAATCCAGCCCCTCACCGCATGGGTTTGAATCCCGGCAGGGTCATTCGGATTTTCATGTGAGGAAGCCTTCCAGTGGCTTTGTGGTAGGTCAGTGGTTCTACCTGGATGCCTCCGTGCATTCAGGGTCTTCCTCCACCTCTAATTAGCTGGACGTCGCTCTATGACTGAAATGGCTTGTGGTAGGTCCGTGTTTTACAAGATAAGTGGTAATTACCAGTAATAGTCAAGTCGAATTATCATTTATTAATTACTACCAGGTTTAGTTACATGTTTTGCAAATTATGATCAAGGAATTACCTATATATATCACAGCAGCAGTTATGTCACCGATTATGTCACCTATTAAGTTTTGACTGCAGGTATCTGTGGGATGTGAAATGGGACAAAACAAGTAAAACAATCTATTGTTGATAACTAATACTCAATCTAGAAATGTTAACAAGTATTATGGAATCTCAGTGGCCCTTTTCTGGTGTTTAGGCCTTAATAGAGTGTTGAGGTTAGTGACTAAAAAAATTTTAATGAGGTAAATTTTTCCTGACACTTTGAATATGTAAAAATAAAACTCATATAAATGAAATTTTATGTTTTCTTCCAAAATTCTTAAAATTTAACAGCAATAAAAATAACCCTTTATACGGTATATGGTTGGGGCAGAGATGAAAAGAGTTAATTTGGTTCGTAATGAAACAGGAGGGGGCCTCAAGTTTTCTCAGCCACACCAGATTTACTCTAACAATCTTGACATTAGCCATGTATATTGGCTGCTGTTTTAAAGATGTTCATCATAACTCTCATTTTCCTACTCTTTTATTGGTTGTTTTTAAACTTTATTGTGTTTCCTTTTTCTTGTAACTTAGGTTTTCTTTTCCGTTTCAGTTTGCTTGCCCAGTTTTCAAACCTTTTTGCCTTTGCTGTGGTCTTATGGTTTGACTTCGAACATCTTCATAACATAGAGTATGTGCTGTTTTTAGTCTCTTTTTTTAGCTCACCTGAGCACTTGTGCTCTGGTGAGCTTTTGTGATCGCCTTTTGTCCATCGTGCGTCGTCAGTCGTCCGTCGTCAACAATTACTTGTGAACACTCTAGAGGCCACAGTTTTGGCCCAATCTTCATGAAACTTGGTCAGGATGTTTGTCTACATGATATCTCGGATGAGTTCGAAATTGGGTCATGTGGGGTCAAAAACTAGGTCACTAGGTCAGATCTTAGAAAAACCCTGTGAACACTCTAGAGGCCACAAATTTGGCCCAATCTTCATTAAACTTGGTCAGGATGTTTGTCTGCATGATATCTCGGATGAGTTCGATATTGGGTCATGTGGGGTCAAAAACTAGGTCACCAGGTCAAATCTTAGAAAAACCTTGTGAACACTCTAAGGCCACAATTTTGGCCAATCTTCATGAAACTTGGTCAGATGTTTGTCTACATGATATCTCAGATGAGTTTGAAATTGGGTCATGTGGGGTAAAAAACTAGGTCACCAGGTCAAATCTTAGAAAAACCTTGTGAACACTCTAGAGGCCACAAATTTGGCTCAATCTTCAATAAATTTGGTCAGGATGTTTGTCTAATTGATATATTGGATGAGTTTGAAAATGAGTCACATGAGGTTAAAAACTAGGTCACCAGGTCAAATCTAAGAAAAACCTTGTGAACACTCTAGAGGCCTACATTTTTGTCCCAGTCTTCATTAAACTTAATATGAATGATGAATTCCCAGTTGAGTGCAAATTCAGGTAGGATCAATATGTAGGTCACTTAGTCAAATGTTAGAAAAACACTTTTAGATGCCAGATTTTTTGTCATTATGCCTAACACAGCCATCTTACTCAGGTGAGCGACACAGGGCCATCTTGGCCCTCTTGTTTTAATTTCATTATTATTCACTAGAAAAAACGTTCCTGGTAGCCAAGTTTTTAGAGCGCCTGCCTCGAGAGCAGGATGTCGTGGGTTTAGTCCCCAGCTGTGACATACCAGTCATTAAAAATGGTACTGGTATAGCTCCCTTGCTTGGCACTTAGAATATAAGGGTAGTTTCAGGACTGGTTGGTCAAATGTAAGGATAATGTGACTAGATGTCCTATCATGGTTTGATACTACAACGTGGCAGCACTATATCTGTCTCAAGTAGACATTGTCTCCAAATGACTGACATTCTGTTGGTGGGACGTTCAACCCAACAAGGAAACAAACTTCACTAAAAAACTTTATTAGAATTTCAACAGGTGATGAAATTAGCTAATGGTGATATTTTTATTGATTCAGTTACCATAGTGATTTTAATATAGATTGATAAGGACTATAAAATGTAAAAATATATATGTAGCTGTACACACATAACACATGTATACAATAAAACACAATCATTACAGCGGGTAGATGAAAATATAACAAATATTTAAGAAGACACTGATATGTATTCTTTGTCAGTGAGTTACCAAAGTCATTGGGTAAAGATTGTTGACTTTTTTTGAGGGGGTGATTAGCAAAAGGTCATGGTTTTCTGGTAAAAATACTTGATAATGTAAAATGACTGGGAAAAGAGAAAATCTCACATGTGTTATAATCACAGTGAAAAAAAAAATATGACATTTAAATTTCGAAGATGTCTTTATAATGTTTCATTCATTGTCTTTTATAAAGATTCATTCATCTGTCAAAAATGGTCATATATATCATTCCATTATGGAGCTGATATTAACATTTTATCATAATCAAGATACAAAGGTTTGTTTGTTTGTTTTTTTACTTATATTTTTTAATTGTGTATAAAAATGATAAAATATTTTAATTGATTGTTTCATTTTGTTTTATAGAGTACATCCAAAGAAGATGAAATTAAAGGGGCTACCATTTTTTCTAGCTATTTCCATATATTGTTATGAGGTAATGTATCTATACACATTTTTTGCTTGTCTGTTTCAAAGAAAAAGTCAAGCTATTATGATCGCTTGGTTGTCGTCGTTGTGCAAAAGCTTAATACAGCCCATTACTCAAACACTTTTAACAGACAAGCGTTGGCATCTGCGCACGGTGCACTTGTTATATAGATATAATGCAGACCAGTTTGATACTGTATAGAATCTTGGATCCCAGTTATAGTCTTATATCAGAGTTGCACTTTATAGTGTCGAAACATATCTGATTTTGCTGTATAAATATACCAGATGATTTGTAATTCTGCTATTTAGAAGCATATCTTTGCTGCATATGTATATGAAGATATTTCTGGAGGGGACGGTTGGAGGTGGTTGGGACTTGGATTGTACTTTTTTACTTAGTCTTTTATGTCTTGAAGAACTAGATTTTTTCGCCAATTATTTGAAAAACACACATAGGTATTCTACTAGCATTGGTTTTGTTTTAGTCAAAAAGTTTTTTTGGCAAGCTATTTTCTTAACATTTCTTTGCTTCTTGAATATCTTGAAGTATTTTTATATGCAAAGTTTTTAATGAAAAGTCAAGGAAAATTTGTAAAAATTTACAGTTTGGAAACCACCTTTATTCTGGCTGTTGCTCATTAAACTTAATTGTCGTACAGATATTCAAAGTTTGCTCAAATCCCATAACTATTTGTGTTTCAGGGTGCAGGAATGATTCTGTCCCTTGAGTCATCTGTGGCAGAGGATATACGGCATAGGTTTAAAAAGTAAGTATGGATAGTAATGTTTCTAGCTCGATTACGTCAGCCTTATTTTGCATTGTGTATTATTTAATATCAGAACTCATGCCATTGGTTGCCAAATACGCGAAGGGAAAAAAGAGAGGGGTACGGGGGGAGCTACAATTTCGCACCATTTGGCTCAAGACCCATTTGTGAGCCCTGCTTGATATTAAAACTTTGGAATGTATTTCTTTCTTATTTCTCTATAAAAATACCTTAAAGTCCATTTGGCTTTCAAAAGGTGATATGATTGAACCAGAAACACCTTTATCATGTTTATTATTGGATGGGTTTTTCAACGAAAAATTCCATCCTTTAAATTGATGATGTCTGGGTGGGCATCGGGCGTCCGCTCAGGTTGACCTTTTTTTTTTAAAATATGCTTTAACTTTCATGTAATTCATTGAATTTCTAAAATATTTTGACAGTTGCTTAAGTGGATGGACCTTTACATTATGCTTTTGAGCTTGTGACCTTGACCTTTGACCTACTTTTGATAAAAAAAGCTGCAATGTGACAGGTTTACCTTTTGGTTAATCTGCTATTACTCCTATGTGGTTCAATTGGATTGCTTCAATATTTGGACAGTTGCTTAAGTGGATGGACCTCTTCATTATACAGTTGACTTTGACCTTTGAAAAAGTCCCCAAAAATGTCCATAATAATATCAGGTCTTATATGTAAATAATTTTCAGTCACATTTATTTTTTTAACCCCTCCTCACAAAATGAAGTGGGACAATGTAGTAGTGACCTACCTGTCCTGTCACATCATGTCATATTTTAATTAACAGAAAGGGTGATATTCTTCATATTCAATGCAAGCTTTAGTATTTAGTATTGAATGAAAAGTAAAATGTCCCTCATTTTCCAGATATTTTGTATCAACCATGGTGATAGTGACGCTCATGTACGTAGCATTTGGAAGTTGTGGATATGCGGTAAGTTGAGACACCAAGCTCTGATGGGGTGGCAGCCATGCAGCATACATGTCAACCACCAGTCTCAGGTTTCCAAGGCAACAAAGAGGCAAGAAAACAGGCGCTGGTTTGTTTGCCTGAATCCTGTGTGAGGATATCCAACCTTGGTCTGTGGTGTTAAAAGATGGCTGAAATCTGGCTTTAGAAGTCTGGTTTAACCTTTACTGCTCATGTTCATAAATTTGGTTTCTTACTCACCTGTTCTCTGTTAAGTTTTAGAGGAAAATATTCAGAACAACTGTTATTGCATGCATTGTGTCAGACTCCAGAACTGTTCAGACAGATAAGGCATAAAGTAAGATGTAGGGGATGGGACACTTATAGACCCAGGCTTCTTTTTTACTATGCTTCCAAGAAGAAAAGTAGGACCAAGTGGGCAAAAAAAAATGATCCACATTTCTTACCCGTACAATCAACATTCATGATTTGTAAATAATAACTTTTTAAAAGAGATATATTCTGCTCCTGCCTGCTTTTGTTTTGAGTAATGTTGTCTAGCAAGCTTTCTGGAATATTATGTCCAGTTTGAAGGAAAACTTCACATTAGGATAGTAAACCATACAGGGGGGTCATATATGGATGTTTAATCAAGGCCCTTCTAGGTCAAGGTCAATATGAATGATAGTCAGAGGCTGTACTGTCAAACAAAAGATATTTTGCAAGCTGTGTTTGCTGATTTACACTTATGCAACCAGAGTTACTTGACATCCGAGTGGTTCACCATATTTTATGGTCATATCAGTTACGAATGTTGTACCCAGTGCCCCAAAGGTCAAGGTCACATAATTGAATTTCTTCAGGTGGAATGTTAGTCTTTTTTGTGCAAGTAGAATAAGCATTAATTTTTTTAATCCATAAATCAATTTAGTTCAAATTATGGCCAATTTTTTAAAATTATCCTCAATGTTGCATGCCATAATTTTTCTGGCCAATGGCATTCTTTTGTTTAAGCTCTAAGCTTTATTTTTTTAGAATAACTATTGTTTAGATTTCTTCATGAGTTCAGCATGTTGATTCATTGATGCAGCTCTAGTTCTGTATGAAAATCATTTGCATGAGATCATTAGGTTTCACAATAGGATTGACCTCCTTTAGCCTGTTACCGGAATTGCATGGCCATGCTTCTGACTTGTGTGTTTGCCCTTTAAAATTTTGACACCATCTCTAGGTGGTTACTGTCTGTTTGTATGATTCTTTAAGGAATAATTGTAAATAAATCTTGCCATCATTTTTTACATCATAAAAAAATACAGGTATTGTGGAATAGCTGTACAATCTTTTTTGTGTCGCCTGCTGTAAGCAGAGGTGACACATAGGGATCACTTTTCCATTGTCTGTCTGTCCATCTGTCTGTCCTTCACACCTTTTCTGTCATGCTTCAGCAAATGACATATTTGTTCCAAAGAATTCTTGTTTTATTTATTTAATAGGGTAAACAAAGAATGGTAAATAACTTGCTTTAATTGAAGTTAAGCAGATATGACCAATATTTTAACAATCATCTTTTTAGCTCACCTGAGCATAGCTCAGGGTGAGCTTTTGGGATACTTGATTGTCCGTCGGCCGTCGTCCGACGTCCGTCAACAATTTGATGTTTACACACTAGAGGCCACAATTTTGATCCAATCTTCCTCAAACTTGGTCAGAATGTTAGTCTTGATGATATCTTGAACCCTTTCGAAAATGGGTCAGGTTGGATCAAAAAGTAGGTCAGTAGGTCAAATCTTAGAAAAATCTTGTTTACACACTAGAGGCCACAATTTTGATCCAATCTTCCTCAAACTTGGTCAGAATGTTTGTCTTGATGATATCTTGAACCCTTTCGAAAATGGGTCAGGTCGGATCAAAAAGTAGGTCAGTAGGTCAAATCTGAGAAAAATCTTGTTTACACACTAGAGGCCACAATTTTGATCCAATCTTCCTCAAACTTGGTCAGAATGTTTGTCTTGATGATATCTTGAACCCTTTCGAAAATGGGTCAGGTTGGATCAAAAAGTAGGTCAGTAGGTCAAATCTTAGAAAAATCTTGTTTACACACTAGAGGCCACAATTTTGATTCAATCTTCCTCAAACTTGGTCAGAATGTTTGTCTTGATGATATCTTGAACCCTTTCGAAAATGGGTCAGGTTGGATCAAAAAGTAGGTCAGTAGGTCAAATCTTAGAAAAATCTTGTTTACACACTAGAGGCCACAATTTTGATCCAATCTTCCTCAAACTTGGTCAGAATGTTAGTCTTGAATATCTTGAACCCTTTCGAAAATGGGTCAGGTTGGATCAAAAAGTAGGTCAGTAGGTCAAATCTTAGAAAAATCTTGTTTACACACTAGAGGCCACAATTTTGATCCAATCTTCCTCAAACTTGGTCAGAATGTTAGTCTTGATAATATCTTGAACCCTTTCGAAAATGGGCTGGGCCGGATCGAAAAGTAGGTCAATAGGTCAAATCTTAGAAAAATCTTGTTTACACACTAAAGGCCACAGTTTTGATGCAATCTTCCTCAAACTTGGTCAGATTGTTTGTCATGATGATATCTCGAACCAGTTTGAAAATGGGTGGGGCTGGATAGAAATGTAGGTCAGTAGGTCAAATCTTAGAAAAATCTTGTTTATACTCTGAGGGCAACATTTTTGGTCCAATCATCCTCAAACTTTGGCAGAATGTTTGTCATGATGATATCTTTTGTGGATGGGGTCAGAAAATTCCTGAACATTGTTTCACCTCATCATCTTAATTCTAAAGCAATCTGTTTTGTACAGGCAATGAATGATACTTTTCTCAGGTGAGCGATCTAGGGCCATCTTGGCCCTCTTGTTATATAAATACCTCTAATTTGAAGCCTCTTTTGTGATGAATATTATGTACCTACTGTCCTTTTATTCAGCTAATTCTCTGTTATATGTTTCAGAAGGAAGTCATTTATGATCATAGACCAAAATTCTGTAGCTTAAAAATTATGGTATAGAATATATTCAATGGACTTCAACAGACCTTTTGCATCTGTTTCTAAAATATTTCTTTATAATAATAAACTTGTTTTCAATATATGCTTACTTAAACTGCACCTGTTTGAAGAAAATATCCTTAAGATGAATCAAACTTAATTTCCTATCTTTAAGTGTTTGTTTTGATTCATGTAGCGGTGTTTTGAGACTGCCTCCTCTTAAAATAAGTCATATTCTTTTGGTTTTCTTTTTCAGTCCTTTGGAAAAGAAACCAATCAGATTATAACATTAAATTTACCACAAGGTAAGTTGGTCTTCCATGTCTTGTATCCAATTATAATTATTTGTTCTGATCTTATTTCAGTTCTTGCTACTGCTCTTGAAATAGAAAGATGAAAAAAAAAAAAGAACTTGCTTGAGAAAAAACAACCCAAAGCAGGTCACTGCAATGTACTTCACTTAATGTATGTCTCAAGCATATTGTGTCAGTTTATACAACGACTTATAGGTTTTTTTCATATTTACCAGTACATACATTTCCCTATGCATTAAGTACTATGTATCTGTAAATAGAAATTTCACTGACAATCTAAACAAATTTATGTGAAGTTCATAAATGAAAAAAAAAAAAAAGCTGAAATATTAATGTTACAAAATTTTTACTATTCTGTTCTTTTTTGTCTATTTTCACAGATTCTTCTTAACAAAATCACAAGTATTTTACATTGCTATTCTAATGTATGACCTTGACCCACAATTTTTTTTCAAGATTAACCATGTATAACATTGTTTCATTCAATTACAGGAGAATCTATAGACTTTTCCATGATAGTCAAGTCCTGCCTGTGCTTGGCACTGTTTTTCACCTACCCAGGTAAGTCAGCTGTTGATTTGTATGTAGAGGGTTAGGTCAAATTAGTCTGCCTTCTGTATCACATCAAGTTCTCACCATCGCTATCCTGAAAACTGGCCTTGGGAAAATAATTTCAGGCTGGAGTACAATCTCAGGTATTTTGTTATGGATAATATGGGCTTAAATGGAAATAATTGGCTTTTGAAAACCATATGAATAACATTATCTGTTATTACTGTAGAATCTCGTCACAATCTTTAAGTCTTAAGTATTCACTTTTTACAATAGTTTTCACAAATGTTTATTCCAAAAAGTGACCAGGATCCTATTCCCAAAGTCCCTGGAAAAATTCTTGTCTTATAGTGATTTATATTTTATGCTATATTGCTTAGAATAGAATGGTATTTGGAAATATATTTTTTATCCTATTTTTTTCCTGAAAGTCGTAATTATGGAGGAAGAATTCCTGACCTGCTGTTTGAATATTTCAGTAATGATGTTCCCGGTGATGAGCATCATGGATGGTTACCTCATCTGGGAGCCAGAAAAAAACAAGCTGAAGGGGGTATGTAACTGTATATGGCATTATTGTTGTGTGTCAGGGAGGGATTCCAGTTGGTGCCCTGCATGTTCTCATATAATGTAGTACATGTATTACAGTGAGTTAAAGGAGCATGATATATTTTCTTAGATTTAAAATAAAAAAAATAAATAAAATTAAGAAGAAAGAAAAGACTTTTGAAATAATAATAAAAGATTTTTTTTTTCTAAGTATTGGGTAATGGTACATTGATTTGATCTGACAGCAATGATGTCTACTAGGTTGATAATGATAATGATGATTTATATGATGATATAATTATAACTGTAATGACGATATTAAAGATAGATTGATTTTGAACTTAATTCTGAACCTGATTCTGATATTGATGATGAGTCTGATGATGTCAATCTTGATGATATTGAACCTGATTCTGATATTAATGATGAGTCTGTTGATGTCAATCTTGATGATATTGATCCTGATCTGGATTATTCATGTGAATCTGGATGTAATCTGATGATATTGAACACTTTCTATTAATATGATTGTTGAGCTCTTATGTATTGAACGTCTGAGGGTTGTTGATGGTAACTGATGAAGAGGATTGTGATATTAGGTTGTTGATGTCCTTATGTTTAACTGATTGACATTAATGTGGTGGAGTCACCTGATGTATTACCTGATGTGATTAATGACTGTTGATTCAATCTGATGATATGAACTGATTTTAAGATGGTGTAGAGATCTGATGTTATTGAACCTGATTGTGATATTAATGATGAGTCTGATGATGTCAATCTTGATGATATTGATCCTGATTCTGATATTAATGATGAGTCTGTTGATGTCAATCTTGATGATATTGAACCTGATTCTGATATTAATGATGAGTCTGTTGATGTCAATCTTGATGATATTGAACCTGATTGTGATATTAATGATGAGTCTGTTGATGTCAATCTTGATGATATTGAACCTGATTGTGATATTAATGATGAGTCTGTTGATGTCAATCTTGATGATATTGATCCTGACTGTGATTCTTCTGTTGAATCTGATCCTAATGATGATATTGAAGACTTTCCTATTAATATATGTGACCATGTTTCAGAACGTGCTGCGGGTGGCCATGGTGCTGATGACAGGGATGGTGGTGCTGATGATCCCTAGTTTCTCCAACATTATGGCCCTGGTGGGTGCCACCTGCTGCACCCTGCTGGCCTTCACACTGCCTGGCTTCTTCCATATGACGCTCTTCAAGGGGTAGGGATCTGATAGTTATACCCACAGACATGTTAACACTGATATACCATAATAATAATGACACTGCTTAGTCTCTACCACCTAACTCTTTTCAAGGAGTAGGGCATCTGACTGTAAAGTACCATGTACATACACTTTATCTGTACATAAACAGATGTAAAATACAGATATACATACACATATATATTCATAGAGGCATGCATTTAACAGATATGTATTTATACAGCTATGCATATAAAATATATACATGTGCAGATATAGAGATATATACAAACATAAGACATGTATTTTGAGACAATATGCATTTTATAATGTATAAAGACATGCATTTACAGAGGACGTATACAGATATAAAATCATTCATTTACATAGACCTTACTTTTTAATGAGATTCCAAAAATAAGACATAAGTATCATGACCACAGTTGGGCATTGGGTTTGTTTGACAAGATCTGATATTTAAGTGGAGTTAAAAGGAATTATTTCAATCATTTATATGCAAAAAATATTTGGTGAGATTATACACTTAAAGTGTTGTTGAACTTGTGTCCTAGTGGTTAAGGCATCCGCTTCGGGTGTGGGAGGTCGAAGGTTCAATCTCCGGCAGAGGAACATTCTGATATGGTCGGTTGGTGAGTCGCCAGCTAGTTAAAAAATGGTTACCGTTTGTCTTCCTGCCTGGTGCCTGGCATGTAAAAGGGAACGGAGGAGGTAATTGTGAAAGCAAAGAGGTGTCTCATAGGTCAGCTTTGTGGCTCTTTCAATAGGTGTGACACTATAATAAACAAACACTTTTTATAGTAGCCTTATTCTCACCTTTGTTTTTCAGATCTCTAACCAAAAATCAAGTGTTCTTTGATTGGTTCATTATTGGACTAGGAATTATTGGGTAAGTTACATGATACGTTTTCAAGCATTGAAATGTTTCATGGTATTCAGTTTTATTTCATTGGTGAAGAAGGTAAAGGAAGAAGAAGTTTTTATTTATAAGTTGAGGATACATAAAAGCATATCAGATATTTGTTTAGTTCTCATACATTGTAATTTGTAAGAAAAACTGACTTGTGTCTGGGGAGGTATTGGGTTTGATCCTAACCGCAACCTATCAAAGTCATTAAAAATGATACCTGTATATCTCTGTTGCTAAACGCTTAGCATTTAAAGATAGTTCCAGGATTTGCTTGTCTATGACTAAAATTTTAAACTTGGCAAAAAAAAAAAAAAGTGTTGATTTATTTAAAATAATTAGAGACTGCTTCACTAATGATGTTTTCCCTTGGTTGGTTTAGGGCAATAATTGGAACCCTTGACACGTTAAGCCGGCTATCGACCCCAGGAGAGATAGACATAGCAGTGAAGGACTCTGTTGTCAACACAACGGTCAGTCAGGCGTAACAAAGCTTGCAGACATGTACAAAGCTCAAGTGATAGGGGGAATCTGAGAGTATAGCCCATATATTTTGTACCAGTGTATGTATCATAAGATAGGGGTTTATTTTGTTACATTGCCTCGTGGGGTGAGAATTTCTGTATTCTGATGGTATATCCTGTTTCTTATAAAAACAGTGGGTGTTTTGATTGTTATAGCGAATATAATTTTTTTGCGCCAGGTAGAAGTATTTGCTTACCGGTTAGTATTTAGACAGATCAGTGGGTATGGTTCTCTAAATTTTAATTGTTATAACAGAGTATATGTGTATATGTTTGGTATAAACATGACCTTAAAGGTATTGATTACTTGAAGAAGGTTGCCATGGTCATTTGGTAGCGTAAATAACAAGAATCGGAAGATATTTAGTTTGAATCCATTCGGGGTAAGAATTTTTTACCTTCCCAGGCCCAAAGAACAGTTGAACCAGGAAACAACGAGATTGATTAGTTTAAGTTGTAAGAAGTGATTCAGTAGATTTAAAAAGAAATTAATTCAAGATTCCTTCAAAGTGTCCATTATCAAAGCAAATAAAGATTTTCATTCAAGAATTTCAAAGCTAAAATCATGTGATACTGTCTTGCAGGAAATGCTCCATGTTGATATATTGAATCATGTACAGATTTCCTGGTTAATTTTGTTGTAGTATTTAGCTCGATTATTCGAAGAATATGAGAGCTATTGTAGTCACCCTGGCGTCGGCGTTGGTGTTGCAGCTTTTGGTTAAAGTTTTGAGTGCAAGTTACTATCAACCTTATATCTCAATAACCGTTTATGGTATTGACTTGAAAATTATAAATATGTTCAGGGGCATCAGACAACTAAGGTAGATAAGTCTTGACTGAATTTAAAATGAATTATGGCCCCTTTTTGACTTAGAAATTTTGGTTAAAAGTTTTGAATGCAATAGAAAATTTGGTTAAAGTTTTGCGTGCAAGCTACTATCTAGTTTGTATCTCAATAACCATTCATGGTTTTGACTTCAAAGTTTATGAATATGTTTAGGGGCATCAGACAACCAAGGTAGATAACTCTTGATGGAATATATTACAAATTATGACCCCTTTTTAACTTAGAAATTTTGGTTAAAGTTTTGCATGCAAGATACTCTCATGCTTATATCTAAGTATCCAGGCAAGGATTGATTTGAAACATCTTTAATATTTTTAGGGGTATCATACTTTCATGGTAGATAACTCTTGATAGAATATGTTACAAATTATTTGGCCCTTTTTAACTTCGAAAATTTTGGTTAAAGTTTTGCTGCAAGTTACTTTCATGCTAATATCTCAGTATCCAGGCATAGGATTGATTTTAAACATCTTTAATATTTTAGGGTATCATACTTCATGGTAATAATTTTGATGGAATATTAAAAATTATTTGGCCCTTTTTAAACTTGAAATTTTGTTAAAGTTTTGCATGCAAGGTACTTTCATGCTTAATATCTCAGAGTCCAGGTGATTTAACTCTTTAATTTAGGAGACAATAGAGAAATTTGATGAATACATTTGCCCTTTAAACTTAGAATTTGTTAAAGTTTTATGAGGTTTTAATTAATCAGTGATTGTTAAAATTTTAATAGTAGGGTATAAGGTGCAATTTTATCCACTATGTGTGAAAAATACAATTAGCGGTGCTTGTTTACAATGACTGGATTGATCAATTACAGAATAAGGTAATGATAGTGTTAATCAAACTTAATGAGCCTCAGAAGTGTATAAAAATTAAATCAGAAATTAATTAAAAAGAAAACCATCAACAAACACATCATTTCGTTTCCTTCATAAATGTTTGATGGTTACCGGACAAAATAAAGTTAAATAAATCGGCTCTTTCTGATGTTAATTCTGTGGAATGCATTTTGTGATAAACTTTAATTGAGTAAATATGACGGCTGAGATATATTCAGGGTTCTTTAACTTTCTTGTCATATCTTTTTTAGAGTTTGATAAGGTTACAATAAAAGGTGTATCTAAAAAAATTAATAAGATAAATAATAATAATTAATAAGAAATAAACAATTACACCTCACATACAATTAATACCATACACATAACATTTGAAGAATATACATTGAATACCATACATAAAGCAAAATAAGCACTGAAAGAGCAAAAACCTCTGTAAACCGCACACCTCTGAAAACCGGACATTTAAGCTGGCCCGGGCACCGTGTGGTTTAGAGAGGTTCCACTGTATATTAAAAATTATGACCCCCTTTTAACTTAGAATTTTGGTTAATTTTTTGCATTCAAGCTACTATCTAGCTTATATCTCAGAAATTGCTTGTGGAATTGACTAGAAGGTTAAGGAGTATCTTCAGGGGCATCAGAAAACTAAGGAGGATAACTTTTGGACTGAATTTTATGGCCATTTTATAACTTGGATTTTTGGTTAAAGTTTTGCATGTACAGTGTTATTGTGCTTAATCAGCTTATGTCTCAGTAACTAGGAATGGGATCATAAAAATATTAAGAGGTATCAGACTATCAAGGTATGTCATTTTTTACTATTATTATGTACAGGGTATGTGAAGGGCAAGAATTGACATAGATTTCATTTGATTTACCAACAAGCATTTTGAATAGTCGAGCGTGCTGTCCTCTGACAGCTCTTGTTGTAATATCCCATAACTTTGTGAAATTGATTAAAAGATATAAAAGAAGAAATGAATAGACTATAATAATTAGTTTTGAGTAAATGCTCCATAAGGTACTTAGGGTGAAACTTGGTTTTTGTTTTTCAAAAATGCCAAAATCATTGCTACGAATGTCATTTTGTTTCAAAATACACCAATTCTTTGATATTTATAAATTGACGGGTTAAAATCACAGGAGAGGCTTTTGCCTCAGATTCCAATAATCCTGTATTTTATTTAGCTTTTTAAGACCTTGGATGTTACATGTTACTTACATTAGGTTAATAGAATGACAGAGGATTGATAACAAAGGAAAGTGGATCTTCATTGGGCGCCATCTCCTGATTGCCATCCTTAATTCCATCCATAGCATCCACCATTATTATGTTCACAATTATTTCTGCCTCATCATTTTAACATGCAATACCTGGACTGAGCTATCTTTGTTCAAAATGGTACTGGCATATATCTGTCTTGTGTTCGGTACCCAGCACAGAAGGGTATTTATAGGACTGGTTTGTACAGTGTCAGAACAATGTAGCTGGGTTTTGGTTTCCTGTCTATAG
>CM037784.1:65229597-65257925 GCA_021229015.1 Solen grandis
TTGTACGAGTAATACTGTCCTATCTGACGTATACACTGATATAAAGCACGAAAGACAACATATCTTTATATAATTTTGCTTTATCGATCTTTTAAACAAGAATGGAATACATAGCTGGATTTGTTTGAAATTTTAACAGTGTTCACCGAGAGTCTTTAGTTATCTTATTTTCTGGACATATATTTTCCATTAAGAAAACGTTAGTAATTGAATCAATTTGAAACCCTACCCGTACACTCAAACATACCTCAGAACTCCATCTTTTAGCAATGATTACGTTCTGATTTAAAGAAAAACTTCCAGTGTGTATTTACAGGGTTATCTTCGACTCTCATGATCCTCGCCAAATTTCAAAATTATACCTGTCTTTATCAATTTTCCAACTGGTGGAAATAAAAATAAAAGCAGTACTGATCCTAACATCTTCTTGCTGGGACAGCTGTAGAGAGAGACATCTGTAGTGGGTCATCTGCCGCTCTTCTATCAGAGACAATGTAAACATGTCGTGCGTCACTTTCCTTTCTCCGGTAGGCCAGTACACGTCTGACTATATGAACATTATATATTTTTTCAGATTTAAAAAAAAGCAGCAAATGTAAGATCATGTAGAAACAACATATCTATTATACAAATGAATCCAATTTAGCAGCAACCTATGTTATACGGTCCCCTTTCCTGACCACAATAACCGGGTTAAATGTACTTGAATATAAACAAGAAATATCTTTAAAAAAGATATTCGGCGTAGGATGAAAGAAAAACGAGATTTCCAGTATTCTAGAACATTCCGAGGAAAAGCGCGCGAAAGACCGACGCACAACAAATTTAGTACGCTCTAGAAATAGTTAAGTATTTTTTCTATGAAATATACTTATTTATAGACGGTAATACAAAAAATTATATCTGTAAATAGGCTTGTTTGATATTTGTTCATATCATTATTGCATATGACAATTATGATATAAAAGCGTTATTAGTTGTTTTGGTTTTGGCGAATTAATTTTCAATGAGAGCATCTCGGCAGGCTGGAAGAATTCAATATACATAGTAATTAAGGGGTTTCATGTCATAACACGGTGGATTCTTTTTTGTTGTTTTAAATCATTTTCACAAAGTAGCATTCCTAAATTGATGGAAAAGGATTGTATTTAACTTACTGAAATCACTTTCATGTTTACATCAAAAAGAAAAGTAATAACACCAAGCTGAATGATATATACAAGCTGCACCCCTTATTTACAGTAATTTTATAGTCCATAACGATGCGTTAACCAATAACAGGAGTCCTTTTATTCAGCTTAGAATTATTTACCGCTGTTAGCGTACATTTGATTGGTTTAAGATGCGAGTTGAAATCGAAATTATACAGCTACGCCGAAAAAACAACACAGTACAGTTGTGAGGCACACGATAAAGCGTCTAAAACACCTAAAAACGTACTGGTCTGTAAGATCGATGATTAAGTTGATAAAGTTAAAAGATGTTGCAAATCCTCTTAAAAGCGCAAAATGACACAGAAACTAAAGCGGTGCATGTCTTAAACGTTCAATTTAAACGACTACCTATTTTTACTTATAAAAATACAAATTCAATGACTGAATCCAATTGGATTATTTAACCAAATACACATCATTTTAATTGAAGTAAGCAAAGAAATCAATGTGTGTTTGTGTGTGTGTGTGTGTGGGGGGGGGGATCAGCGCTTTCGTTATCATTGTTTGTCAATAGGATTTTGCCATATACTTGTACATAGATCATCCAGAATGCCAAATATCATCATGGTTTCATTCTATTAATTAAGAATAAGTGACGTCATTCTCACGATAACGTCGTTTAGTACCTTTACTACGTCACTTTCCATGAGAACGACAAGTGTCAAGTCTAACTCCCAGAGAAGGCGGAGGAAGTCCACGATCGTGTTTTCCAGTGGGATCTGCGTCATGATCATCTTGTCCTTCGTCTTGAATGTCTGTAACAGAACAGAAAATGACACTGTTCGTTATTGTTGTTGTGTACCGTATTCCAATATAGCAAGTTATCAAAAATTACTGTATAACTGGAATTAAATCCTGGACGCATAAGACGCGAGGTGCGTTTTAACTAGAAGTCTACATGCACTTTCATGAACTACGTTTGATATCATTGCCTTTTCCATACACTTCATATCAAGTTTCTGTAATTATGGCGGAAATGAATCCCCTTGTTGTTGGAGCAAATGTTAGATCGGACTTCCAGGTGTAGTTATATCTATCCGACAGACCGGTCAAGTTACTTTTCTCAATCAACGTAGGACCAACCTAGAATCGAGACCTGTTGATACGATGACACTTAACACCTTTTAAAATGCTCGATGCTTAACACTGTCTCAAATTCACAGATTGTAGACATATTTTCAAGCCATTTGTTATAAATGGCCTATTCCTCCTTTATACGTAACACAAAAGCGTCAGAAATTCAACGAACAATGTCTGTTCACAGAAATGTTTGATTGCTTGATTATGTCCAATCAACAGTATGAACCTTGTCTACATAAGGCAAGTTTCAGAGTCGTGTCATGGACAAATTACATGTCACATTAGTCCTTGAACTACCCTTGCACACGAGTTTCATGCAAATAAATACATTTTCCTATATTAGTACATTTAATTGTTTAAATGAGTGGAAGAGTTCCTTTTGACAACTCAGTCTGTAGAAACTTGTAACTCATACAAAAATAGATTTACGTAAATAAAATAAGATTAGAGTACCGATATATAGACTGCATTGATGTAATCACTTCCCGTTATGTTGGGATCGAACTGAAGGCGGGGTCGAAACATATCAGCTGTAAGAAGGTATAAAAATAAATATGCATGTAACAGAAATTATGAAAATATTTTTGTAAAAATATCTGGACAATTGTGATCAATTTTCAAAAACAGCATAAAAATAACTATATGAAATATAAACAAATACTGAATTAAATTTACGATTGGACGCGATCTAAATTATGAAAATCATATCCTTTGGTTCTAAAAGTGACACTCATGTGGTCCCTGATGTGGGAGATAATAGGAGCACCTTGAACAAACCCGAACGCGCGACCAAATACCCTCGGACCGAAGTAGGATTCAAGCATGTTGCGTAGTAGAATAGCCACGGTGTTGACCACTACGCTATCCGGACATCCTACGTTTTATTATTTACGAATGCAACTTCTATTACAGCCTCTTACTATTAAAACTAAAAGTTTAACTAATGAAACATATATTTACAATCCAATGTAATATTAATGTTATATTTCTAACTACTCACGGGGTAAGATTTGGAAATTTCTGGATTTGTTGATGTTTTCATCAATTTTTGACCCGGAATATATGTCTTCCGTATCGCGCCGTATTTGCCCCGTACTGATATTCCCATACACGTTTTCTGCCTCATTCGTGTCTGGATTCTGCTCAGCAAGTAACCTCTGCCAAATGTACATCTAACATACTAAACGCAGTTTATTGCTTTTCCATTTCGGTATCACTTGTATTTTTTTTTTTAAAAAGTGTGGAAAATGGTTTAAGGAGAAGCATGTAATAATTTAAAATTGATTAATTGATTTTTTTGAGTTTGCGCTCGCTGCGACAGTTTTTTAGTCATATAAAGGACGTCCAGCTTATAACGTGTGGAGGAAGACCCCGAATGAACTGAGGCATCCGGGTAGAACCACCGACCTATCGCAAGCCAGCTGGAAGGCTTCCTCACATTAAAATCCGAGTGACCCTGCCGGGACTCGAACCCACGCGGTGAGGGCAGAGTGAGTACTAAATTCAGCGACTTTACCCCCCCCCACCCCCCTCGGCCACGGAGGCCTCAAATAATCAAAACAGAATATTTCTGGGAGTAAAGGTACCGTCATAATTTAAAGATGAGGGGGAAATCAAAAAGAAACGTGGTCATTTTCAAATATGCATGGTCAGCAACAAAATGCTCGCCACCGAATCCAGGCTTTCAGATTGATATTAATATGATTACCAATGTGGCATCTTACCTAAAGTTAGCTTTTGTTCAGAAAATACCTTGGCTAAGTTATTCAGTTCCTTAAATGTTATTTGTTCGTTTAACACATAACTGGCAGCATTCAGACATCGATATTAAAATGATGAATACGCTAGCGGTACTATCTTTCATGACCTATTAGCTAATTAAATAAGCATACTTTTGTCTTTCACTTGTGTTCATTCATTGTGGATGACCTTTGCAACGTGTCTGTATATCTACAACTTCATGGTTTTTCGCTGTTGTTTGCTACACAATGTCCGACATTTAAGCACTCACCTTTCAGATACCAAAACACACGTAAAAAAAAACAAAAAAAAAAAAAAACTGCTCTTTACAGACCTGAAATAGTTTCCGAAGTTTGGGTTTGTTTGAACTCTGTAGAGATTGTAAATATTCCTGGTAGTTATCAGTTTTGCAGACGTTTCCAATTGGAGACAATGCCTCTGTCAGCGCCATGTGTAAATACACATATTGATCCTGTAACATCAATAGAGTATTCAGAATTTTGAATCGGATAAAATATGACATAAGACGTTGACATAAATGACATTATATTACCTTGTGCAAAATTAACATCCGTAAAAAGGCAACGCGACCGGTTCTACAGAAAATGGGACACACTCATAAACAATATTGCTGAACGGAAATATGGACACTTCAAAATGAGAGATTTATATCTTTTTTTTTTTTTTAGTTTAAACTTATTTATTTTACGTCGATTGGGAAACAAGTTCTTACAACTTATACTTATCCCTCTCAACGGTTCCTGGGTTGGACCAGTACTTTAGTACCAGTAAAGATTTATATCTTGTTATCACCCTTGAAATTGTATCTTGAATTTCGTTAGTCCGATTACTTTGCTATCCGGTCAACAGTACTGGGGTTGCTGAAATGTTATTTAGTATATATGAATACTAACGCTTACGCGTAGATTCCTATATTTTTATAAATATAATACCATAAAGAAAACACAACGGATTTGGTATCACTCTTATGATAATGTTTGATTCACTATTTATTATTAATTCATTATATAAAGTTTCTATGAAGGTTAGCATAAATTACATATGAAAACTAAATTAAAGTCTGATATAATGCGGAAAAGGACTTTCTGCTACATAGTCGGGCGATAATCGTGACCAAACTCTGCCTGAAACGAAATAGAATTCAAGGATACTCGTATCGTAAACTGCGTAATATACTGTGTAACTCATTACAAACATACGTACCTTTGTTTGTACCATCAGGGTTCGTTGCTCCCTTAGTTCGTGCACACATTTATTGATATCCACCGCACCCTCAGCCGTGCCCTGGTCATACAAGTAGTCCAGGGCAATGAATGTCCCTGTCCTTCCAACACCCGCACTGTAGGAATAAAGAGAGCAAAGTAGCGTTTACATTATTTTAAAAGAATGGCGTGTAACAGTTTGCATATCTATGGACAAATTGTCCTTTTTTATATACTGAAATTGTGAAGCATCATTTTTGCGAATTTCTTTTTCAGGAATGACACACATGTTTAATAAATCAAGTCCCTTTCTTCATCTTATCTAGAGTGTGTTTTTGTGATGAAAGCATGCCATTACATAACTATATGAAATCATTGATATATGACATACACATGAAAAATGATATAATATGACAATTCGTAAGATATTGAGGCTTTATCTAAGAAGTGTACACAACTAGTATCCATTGTACAACAAAGAAACTAGAATAAAAGGGAAAATAATCTTACATGCAGTATAAACCTTTTTCTTAGGACAGTAAAGATACCTGCTTAGGACAACAAAGATAGTTGCTTAGGACAACAAAGACACCTGCTTTGGATAACAAAGATACCTTGCATAGGACCACAAAGACACCTGCTTTGGACAAAAAAGATACTTGTTTTAGATAGCGCAGTAAAGATACCTATTTTGGAGAACATAGATACTTGCTTGGGACAGTAAAGACACCTGCTTTGGACGACAAAGATACCGGCTAGGAATACCGGCTAGGACCACAAAGATAGCTGCTTAGGTCAGTAAAGATACTTGCTTTAGACAGTGCAGTAAAGACACCTGCTTTGGACAACAAGTATACCTTCTTGGGACAGTAAAGTTACCTGCATAAGACCACAAAGATACCTGCTAAGGACAGTAAAGACACTTGCTTTAGACAGTGCAGTAAAAATACCTGTTTTGGACAACAAAGATACCTGCTTGGGACAGTAAAGACACCTGCTTAGGACCACAAATATACGTACTTAAGACAACATAGATACCTGATTTGAACAAATATAATAGAACAGAAATACCCGGTGAACATTATTGCGATCATACCAGTTTTATCAGTAAATAATTGTATTGACATTAGATAGGGGTGTATACCTGCAGTGGACCATCCAAGGTTTAACCTGAGAATGTTCCGCAGACTTGACCGTCCTCCAGAACTGTACGAGAGACAGCTCGGTGTCTGGCACATCCTTGTCTGGCCAGGCCAAATAATGGTACTGATACACCACACGGGCTGTTGACACTCCATCCTGAAATGATATACCTTCAGATTTTAACAACCAGCATTTATAATACATACATATCAATTACATTGTTTTCGCTTTTTAAATTTATGTTACGGTGGTTGAGAAATAGCTTATATCAGTTTAATCAAATCCTCCGACAATTAATCAGCTGGACAAGTTATTTACAGACTTTCATATTACAAAAAAAGTATTGATGTAAACATTAAAGGGGGCCTTATGATTAGAAAAAAGAGATTTAGGAAGTATACAAATCTGAAAAAAAGAAAAGAAAAAAAGGAAACAACATAAAAATAAAATGCACAAACACAACTACATTGACTCGTGACAAGTGTACTGTATGGATGCAAATATGGCGGTAAAAGGAGGAAGCTAGGCAAGGACTATTCCTGTCTACGTTTTTAACACTTTAATCGTTATATCATAATCATTAGTAATGACCTAGAGTCAAGATTACAAAGAGATTACAAAGAGAATGGTGTTTTGTGTGCTGAGATTTTTAGACTATTCAGTCATCAATCATTTTAATCAGCCGGAAATGAACACCAAACACTCATTGCCTTAGGTGTCTCCCACTAGATAGCTTATGTTTTTCTTTATTCATTCTACACTCATTGATACAAAGACAGCTAGAAAATAAGGCAAAACTCTATTGTTGTTTTATTGACTATAGAAAGGCGTATGACTGTATTGATAGAACAAGACTGTGGTATAAACTGATTAAATTAGGCATTGATGGGGATCTCTTGGCAGTTATAAGGTCTATGTATACTGAAGTTAAACTTTGTGTTAAGCACCTAGGGACATTGTCAGATTTTTTTCAGAGTAATCTCGGACTTTTTCAGGGGGAGATAACTTCTCCCATGTTATTTTCTCTTTTTCTAAATGATATAGAGATGCATTTACAAGAAAATATTAACTCCGGATTGAATATTTATCAGATTTCTATATTTTTACTGTTGTTGCAGATGATGCTGTTATAGTTTCAGAGTCTAGATCCGGACTCCAGGCGTCTTTATATAGCCTCTACGTGTATTGCTGTAAATGGAAATTAACTGTAAATGTTGACAAAACTAAAATCGTGGTGTTCAGAAAAGGCGGGAAGTTAAGCAGGGAGGATAAATGGTTATATAATGACCAAGAAGTTGAGATTGTCAACTCCTTTAATTATTTAGGGGTGGTATTTACCAGTAGTGGATCCTTCATACAAGCTGTTCAGACCCTTGCTGGTAAAGGATTGAAATCTTTGCATTCCTTAATGGGATTAATTAGAGATATCAAATGTCCTGTTAATATTATGTTCAATTTATTTGACTCTTTTGTATTATCGGTTCTCAACTATGGATGTGAGATCTGGGGCCATCTAAACTCTGATGTTCTTGAAAGGGTTCATAAGAAATTTTGTAAGTTTATTTTAAATGTTAAACAGTCAACAAATACGTTAGCATTGTATGCTGAATTGGGAAGATTTCCTCTGTATATTGAGAGGCATATAAGGATGATTAAATACTTTTTGAAATTATACACTGTTAAAAAAGATAATTGCATTTTAATGTCTGTGTTGCGGGATCAAATTGATACTTTAAATAGACAAAATAATTCTACCATATGGGTGTCAAAAGTAAGAGATATTATCCAATCGGCTGGATTCAACGATGTTTGGCTTTTCCCTGAATCTGTCAATATTAATATATTTATACCTGTCCTACGAAGTAGATTGCGTGATATTTATATAAGTAACTGGAAAGCTAATATTGATGTTTCATCTGCATTAGATATTTATAGAAAATTTAAGTTAAGTTTTAAGCAGTCATCGTATATAAGCGTCATTGGAAATTCAAAATATAGGAATTCATTAGCTAAACTACGTTTGTCATCACATAGATTGAACATTGAAGTTGGTAGACATAATAAAATAAATAGAAGTGAAAGAAAGTGTACATTCTGCAATCTAAACGATATCGAAGATGAATACCATTTTGTTTTAAAATGCCCAGTATATTCTGAACTTAGACGAAAATATATACCAAAATAATATTATACGCATACAAGTATGGACAAATATATTAACTTAATGCAAAATGAAAACACTGTTATGTTAGAAAAATTAGCTTTGTTTTGTGTAAAAGCCTTTAAATTAAGAGATTCTTTGTGTTAATATTACTACCTTACAAATTTAAGTAAGTCATTCAACATTCAACTCTTTACATTCTCACTGTTTGTTTTATGTATTGTTGCATGTCATGTGTCACATGTTATTATTGTAATCATTGTATTATGATGATGAGCTTATAATGCTCAAGTCCATAATAAAGTATCTGTTCTGGTCTGGTCTGGTCTGGTCTGGTTTATTATTCAGAGGAACCCTTGTTCGTTATTGTTATAAAAAAGGATTTGTTTGCTGAAATAGACTTTGATCATGCTTTAATAATAATGAAAGAAAAAATGGGCTATTAAACAGATTTAAATAAGATCATTTTAAGATTCTATTCCCACTCGTCTGTCCGTATAAAAAAGCCTGGGGACCAGTTATTATTTATCTAATTTTAAATGAAGTTTAACTAAAAGTAAACCTATTTGGAATTATGATACAATGATTTAAATAAAAGGGTAACTGAAAATGTCGTTACCATTCTCTTTAATTTAACGGTGAGAAAATCAATGCTCCTCCCATAAGCAAAACAATTATTTTGAATTCCACAATAGATCCCCCTTTCTCCATGACGGGCGCCAGTCAGACCCAAACTCCAACGAAGTGTCTTGGCTCCGCTTGGCTTCGCATCAATCACTGTCATAATGAGTTTAGGATAGCTCGATTTAACCTGTTTGCAATTTTTTTTACCACATGTTTTGATTATTTATCATGTAATAGAAATAATGAAGACAAAATTATATATATAAATAATACGTAACATAAATAGCATTGTTTCTACACGGCAACAACAGACAGGAAGTCGAAAACTGAAAGTGAAACTAAAATGCTTCAACCATTCTAGATGCTGTTCAGGATTATGACCGCTTAATTGTCCCTAAACCAAACCAGCTAAATGCGTTGCAATACTTTCTTGAAGGTGTATCGGTTTCGATCACACAAAAACAGTTTGGTCGGCGTTTCAACCGCCATGTTGTTTTGAATCGGAGTATCACATGATACACACCATGGTCACGTGATAACTCATTATGGAAGTCAAGGGGAACCAAGCCACTGTGTTTGAGTTTGAATCAGACCCTGAAAGAAATTAACCTCACAACTTTTGACTCCGCCGGTGCCAACGTATCCTGTCCTATTACCTTTTTACACCTAAACTTCCGGATGACGAATTCAGTGTATATCTCTTCAGATTCTATTTCCACTGCTATCTCCCCATAAATATCACTCTTGCTCTCGGGCCAGTATTGAACACATTTGAGCTGAAATAAAGAATATTTGTTGGACAGAAGCATTTTGAAATAATTAAATAATCATTTCAGGGTTTAGTAGAATTGTAGCAGTTGTACAATTCATATGAAACTAATAGCATTTCGCGGCATAAATATAAGTACATGTATATGGTTGAGAAAATTGTGACATTGATATCAAAAGTTTAATGAAAGAATCGGGATATCGGGTCGATAAAATTCAAATCATGGTAACGAACGCCTATCGGAAAGACGTTATCCAGAATATGTCAAAGGAATGACACAATTCCAGATGTGAACTCTGAAATACTTCTCATAATACCCAAGATTAAGACAGAAACCGAACGTTTGTAGAAAATAATGAACAAAAAATATCTTTAGAAAGATATTCGGCGTAAGAAAAAAACAAGAACAAAAATAAAAATAAAGATATGAAAGTTAAAGAAAGTAAAACAGTTACAATAACGTTACGATATATTCAATATAATAACGCTGACAAATCTTAACTGGTCTGTGATTTTAAATGAATGCTAGAAAACGTTTTGTCGGTAATTTTAGGAAATGCAATATACTAGCCAGTAAAGGCACTATAACCGTCTTCCTGTTAAACGGACAAGGTGAAACAGACTATACAATACTGCAAATATTTATAACGTTTAGTTCGAAACAGGTCTCAGTAGAGACAGAAGTATTTTGATATAACAAACAAATGAACTGTATTTCTTTCCGAATTCTTTATTTGTATTTCGTGGATACAAGCCATATACTTCAGCGAGTTATCATCTCAACAAATAATTGTTTGTAACCCCTTCTCCTAAGCATATGCATTTTCTATCAATGCAAATCATTCAAATATTCATTTATTGATATTATCTTGCTTCATCATTCGTAAATAGATAAATAGTGGGGTTAGACAGCTACGCCGAAAAATAACAACACTAAAGCTTACGCGTCCTCGCTCATAGCATCCGGTCAACATAACGATTGTCTTGATGTTTTCAGACCACACCATCCGCCAGACGTCGCTAATGGTGACATCCACCGCACCTTTATTAGGGTACAAATTTGTGATATAAAGGGCTAAATGTTTTACGAACGTTAAGCATGAGTTATTATTTATATTTTTAAATTATGGAATTTATTGCAAGTTGCGCGAAGCGCTGAATAACTGTATGTTTTTTTCACTAGTTAATGCATGAGCGTGGAATCTCCGCCCACTAAAATGTGTGCGGTATCGGTACTTTTCTACAGAAAACTACCTAGGCCGTGTTCCAATTACATTTTGAGGAAACAAAACATGATGTAAAGCAGTAGCTGTCGCAACTAGATCCGCTCATGATTCACTTTAGTTAGTCATACAGGCACTATAAAATTATATTTTCTCCATATTAATACTCCACGGCTCATTTAGTGCAATATATTTGTTTCAAATTTTGAACGAAATACCAGCATTTCATTGAAATTAAGTATGACAAAATTTAAGCCAGATTACTGTAAACTTTACTATATACATTTTTTAACCTGTTCTGTTTACATAAATATTGAAGCAAACTAATTTCTGTAGTTGTTACTATCAAATTATCTTAAAATGTCGAAAAAGGCAACTTACATATAAGTAAGAAAATGTTTCAACATACACAATTATGTGTTTCACACATTAAGATTTATACATCTTAGATATGAACTACACATTGCAGAAAATGTTGATTCAAAATGAAGGTGTTCAATAGACATTAACTTCATATGGGTATTTATAATACTTCTTCGGTACACTTGAGGAGACTTCCGGTACACAGGATCACAGACCAACCCTAAACCAGCTGGATGTTTTCCTCACATAAAATCATCTTAGTGCTTTAATCGAAACTCGAGCCCACAGTGGTGAGTTATGGTTACGACTATAATCACTCGGTCACCGTTGCCCCTACCCTATGCAATGGCCTATTGAAAGTATGCAAGCTTGATCCTTTATCTTACAGAGTTTTATTTTCACTTCTTGAATACCGTCTGCCAACTTCTTAATTCAATATTAGAAGAAACATTCCCTTACCTTGACATCCAATGTAAGTCCTCGGTTTGTTGGCATAGCCCTGTAGGAACAATCAAAGTTAAAACATGTCAACAGTATCTGACATTAGGGTAATCCATCCATCATTCCATCATTAAATTATGATCATTGTCCTTCAAATGTTTTAAAAGACTTCAGACCAGATGCAAGCGTCCATTGAATTGGTGTTATAGGCTCTTTTGCTCAAATGCTAAAATTCCCACGATCACTTGATGGACCATGATCACAATTAAATGAATGATTACCTTGAACATGTTTTGTATTGTTTGAAGTTCACGTAGAGCATTATTTAATCGTGTTTATAAAAGAATATACATAGTGACATACGTTTTTATAGGGGCCGCCGTGGCCGAGCGGTTAAAGTCGTGGACTACAAATCTCTCAGCCCCTAACCGCTGTTAGTTCGAATCCCGGTAGGGACTTCGAATTTTTCATGTGAGGAAGCCTTCCAGCTGGCTTGCGGTAGGCCGGTGGTTCTACCTGGGTACCTCTGTGTACTCGGGGTCTTCCTCCACCTGTAATTAGCTGGACGTCGCTATATGATTGAAATACTATCGCAGTGACGGTAAACCCCAATACAACAACAACAACGTTTTTATAGGAGTAAAAAGAACTGACCGTTATGTAACTAGCATTGATGTAGTCTGAGTCAACTTGACCTTCTACTGTTGGCAAATGTACGCGATTCTTGTCATCTAAACGGAAGAAAAATCAAGCTTAGTAATACACGTGTTACTGTGGTACCTTAATCTGCTTTAAAATTCGAACTGATATGTAACGACCATGTTGCATCGCCACCAACAGTACAAAGGAACGTATTTCTCCATTGTTGTTTATATTTGTTTATATTTAAGATACCTGAATATTTCTTTTTCGTGATTATTTCTTTTCTGTTTGGTAACTATTCCTTATGATAAAAGAGAATGATAGAATGTGTCCCCTATCTTACTTAATATGTAAATTACTACTTAACGCCAAGTATTAAGTTGGAGGAATTCGAGCCAGTACTAAGTTTCATTTAAATTGCACGACATGGCAGTTTTCAATTTCTCAAGGACAAAAAATAGGTGTGAAGTGTATGTAGTCATTAGAATTGACGAAATTTTACTTGAAATAAAAGAACCCGGATGCAGAAACTATTTGTTCTTACATGTATACATTTCCTTGTATCTATTTTTAACTCTGTTGTTTTCTTTCCGGGCAGCATCTGTGCTATACAGTAAACCTTGCTTTAGGCCCTGAAGAAAAATAAAACAACCTAGGTTTTAACAATACGGTATGGTTCATTTTGAATGCCAAGTAGTATGTATAAGGCGTCCCGCTGAGAGTATTTCAGCAATTTAGAGATTCTGTCTACAAAACTTGCCTCACTGCATCACACTGTAGACAAGAGGATTTAGTGTCATAAAAATTTGTCGGAAATACGGGTTGGGGAAATATATGAGTAGTATGACATTAACACAAGTACGAAATAAAAGAACGTTGTTAGACATGAATCCTAAAACCCATCGTGCTTTATATATTCCTAAGAAATAATTTAGCCTTATTTTTGAAGAAATTTTTAAGAGCCTTATATTTTGATTAAATTCTTAATGCTCAAATTAACGTGTAGGATTAAGGAGTATACACCCGCCTTTACAGTGCTGATATGTAACTAACATAGACATAAGATGTTAAAGATACAGAATGATCTGTATATAATCTGTTATATTACCGCAAACTCAACAACAAGTTTAGTTGGGTTGCTCTTCATCTCAGTACAGAAGTTTGGTAGATCCGCAACTCTTATTCTTCCCTTGGAGGGGGGTGCGTTGTAATATTCTGTGGCGTGTTCCTTCTGGTTGTCATGGTTACCAATGTTATCTGGCCCTGACGTCACAACAGGAAGGATGTTGCCACTTGGTCTCTCGGAAACTGATGTTTGAAGTATTGGGCATTATTTTACTGGCTTGATTTTACAAGGTGTTAAAAAGAGAATACATAAATTCATTAAATTGTATTCATACATGTTCTTTAAATGATAATAGTGATGGTATTTCTACTACTATGCTAATGTAAATAACAACAATCTTTATAATCATTGCCAGATCGATAATCAAACATACTGAAATGTCAAAAATGGGGGAAAAGAATCGTACTTAGTTTTATAAAAACAAAAACTGAAGCTGGAATCGAGAAAGAACTAGAACATCAATCAATAACAATGAGTGAATACCTATTTCACTGTTTAGAACATCTTGCTTTTCATAATTTGCCCCTCCTCCTCTCCTGAAAAAAAAAATCCACCAAAAAGACAATACTTGAAATCCACTGATCTCCAATTAAAAAATGAATACACAATGCATACATTTACTGCTGCTAGTGTTAATTTTGTTGTGCTATCAGATTTATTATGAAATTATATGTAAAGGAAAATAAAAGTAATAAATTGGACTTTTTAATAGTGATCATACAGCATCACCGTTTATGACTCATACCAAATATGTTTGACTATTTAACTTGACTATTTGAGTTAACCGTCACTTCGACAGTATTTCAGTCATATAGCGACGTCCAGCTAATTACAAATGGAGGAAGACCCCGAATGCACGGAGGCATCCGGGTAGAACCACCGACCCACCGCAAGCCAGCTGGAAAGCTTCCTTACATGAAAATCCGAATGACCCTGTCGGGATTCGAACCCACGCGGTGAGGGGCTGAGTGAGTGTTAAACTAAATATGTTTGAAAACATAATTTTAAGCTCATTGCTAACATTGTAATAATCACTCATCTTCGTTTGGAGGGTTTGCCTTCTTATCAATCAGGGCACAAAAAGGTATTCAGAATGGTGATATTGATAATCCAAAAACTGTCTAATTTCGAATTATTGGAAACCCTTTTCACTTTGTATCAAATTTTGTGTTGCTTGACAGAGACGATGATACTGATAAACAATAATAGAAATCTCCCTGACTTCATGTAGATAGCTGTTAAATACGTACGTTTCTCATACATTTTCATTTTCTACGTAAAATTTGGCCATGCATAAAACGTATCCAGTTATGAATCCCTTGCATTGTGTGGTCATATAAACACCATACCGCTATAACTTCGTATTAGAGTACAAACAGACTTATTTCAAAGATGGGAGAACAAGTCTGACATGCTTATCATCTGAATTGGTTTGCCCCACCCCATTCAACAAACCTGCTGTTAACAGCTCATTCATGTACCATTGTCATTGATTCATGAAACAGGGAAATATGAAGTATTTTGACCAAGGTGTTAGGATCATTGACAGATGGGACTGTAGATCCAATCCCGGACCTTAGTCCTTACCTGACACAACCTGATACCTCTACAAGAAGAGAATATTTAACTATGACTGTAGAAACACAAACCACACTCACTTAGGTTGTCTCCGCCTGTATATGAAAAAAGCTACCCCAGCAGCAGCCACCACGACAAGGCCGCCCACTACCCCGCCAACCACGGCCCCTACACTGGAGGATGGGACCTTTTTCACTGAAACAATATTTAAATTTATTTAATGTACATAAGTTAAAAGCCCAATTGGTTTTCACATAAGGTCGTTACTTAGCAAATGTAACAATGAGTCTGAAAATGAAAAATTATTATACATTTTCAAACCGCATTTTTCATGTAAAACAAGATAAACAAAACGGATTTGTGAAATATACCTATATGGTTAAGGTATGATGCATTTCAAGCAAATCGTTTATGCAAATAAATTTCATACGAGTTACAGATACAGCATTCTATTCACAATTCCTTCACAATTATTATTATCAATAATAAATAGCGAAGTAAAACGATATGCCCTCAATGCCGTCTTGTTTTAGAACAAAATGAATAGTATTTTGTCTCTCTGACCGAGTAAATCCCACTGCCCCGAGTTGGAATCGAACTAGGGACCTATTATATGCAATTCGGACATACATTTTTATATCTCGTCTACATTTACCAAATCAAATTGAAATAGGGCATTTAATAATGGAAAATGTAAACGAGATACAAACGCATCCTACGCGTTCCTGTCGTGAAAAAAAATTACATATTAATTTGCAAACAGCTTGTACCGGTAATACCAGGACCCCTCGTCCCCTCCACTGGATCAATTGAATAGAAGAAGAATAATCTTATTTTACCAAAATCTCAGTGAAAAAGAGGAGGGGGGGGGGGACCCAGTCAACCAGTCATCCCCTTCTAAATCCGCGCATTTGCCTCGTGTAGATAGTCATAATCTAAGCAGCTATTGAAATTGCGTCTTCTTTTCCAAAAAATGCTTACTTTTGTTTTGACAGCACAGCAAGAAAAAAAAAAATGACACCACCTGGACAAAAAATAATTTTATGTGAGACCATAATATCAATCTAGAGCATATTTACATTTTTACATTACATGGATGCTATGCTTACATCTAATTCCTGAGGCACTTTATTAGAATTAAAACTTGTAGAATAAACAAAACACAAAAGAAACCCCTAGAATTTAAAGTATAATTAACTAAAATGTATGGAAATCAAACTAGCATCTCTTATAATGTATACCTTAATAAAACGCCACCTAAAATAGCCAGCTCTGTTCTTTAGATTTGACCGAACGTAGTTGTAAATTACTGGTTTATAGGACTCCTAAAGACAGAACACTCAGTTGAGCATTTGAGTGGCGTACAATTTAAACATCCTTGTTTATTCGATTTCGACCATATATTGTCTTTGACATTACGGTAAACGGTAAACATTTGATCCATTGCGATGTCATACTTAATGCGATGAATAAATTTATCAAAACAGGAACAAAACAAACACAAACAGATGTAAATGTAATAAAAAAAAATCTCCTACTAACTTATGAAATCGAGTTAAGTATAGCTGTACCTGGGAAAAAATAGTTTTAAGTTTATTCTTAATGTAAACATCATCTCCTTGAATAAACGTACCTTTCAGATTTCCTTTTATAGAGATTCAAGCTTTCAAGTTATTTTATGACCGTGTTGTGACGTTTCACGGGGTATATAAATCAAAGACGACATACACAGTATGCAATGAACTTGTGTACACAATGATAAAAGGTAGAAACATAAACTTCTGATTTCAACCACTTTGATTTGATTAAATGTTGTGTTATCATCTGGTTGATTTTTCCTATTTCCTTTTATTTTTGCTGTCCGAGAAAGGTGAATTATTCACTTCTATGAAACACACACACACACACACATTTTATTAAGACACGGAGTACAGTCCAGGCTGCGTTCAGTTAACGTTTAAAGTCACTAACGTAAGCGTTTGCGCCCCTGTTGTATCTTAGAGAATGGCGACCAAATCCGTAACAGTCTCAAACGTTATGATTAACTGAACGCAGGGCGGGCAGTCTAATCTATCTTAAGCGGTCTGTCAAGAGATCAAGCCAAAAAGTCCACTCAGCCCAGGTAGCTGCTAAATGGGATTTTAATGAAGAATGAAATAACATTTTGTGTATGAAAATACTGAAACCGATATAAAACCGACTGCTAATACAGGTTCAATTGTATATATATTTGTATTATGACATAACAATAATGTACATAATATGCAAAAAAATAATAAAAAATAAAAAAATAACAATAATAAATAAAATAACAACAAAAAAAAAACAAAACATAACACAAAATAAAATGTGGTTCCAGATAGATTTTTTTACATGACCGGACAAACAATGTAAGGAATTTTAAGTACATGTGAAAAAAAATGTATTCAATTATAATCAAAAATACCAAAAGAATGGATTGGTTTTATGTGTCGGATTTGGCACCGTTACGATACAACACATTGTATATAAAGTATCACAATTCTTCAGTAGTTAAAAAAATGAATAACATTGCTCAGTTTGCAAGAATTTATGTTGAATCCACCAAAATTGAATAAATCGAAAAATAGGCACATTCATGGGGAACACCGTATGAAGGTTTCTACGTACTGTTAAAAAAGGAACCTCGACTATCCTCACAGCCACGTTATACAAGTGTTACAAAGCAAAGAATCGGTATTGTTTCCCCATTTTAACCTCACGGTTCCTATTATATGTATTAATATTTGAGTGTTAATCAAATTTATCTTTCAAGAGTATGTTGTGTGGCGTTTATTCGAACGCTCGGAAGGAAGACGCTGTAGTCTGGCGCGCCATAGTTACCTGCAGCATAAGGTACAAGTGAACAGCATGGGATACGGCCCTGTCAAAAAACAACTTAGTAATTTGTACCCGATTCAATGCTTATATTGTCTTACCAATAACTGGCAACGGATTTCTTAAGCCAAAGTTTAACCTGTGTATTTGTGTTAGCACCATATTATAATTCTTAGATTTGTTTAAGATTTGTGATCTTTTTTTAAATTCGTTTGTCATTCCTGGAGAATAAGTTATATTCTGTTCTGCAGGTTACAATAAAACTCTTATTGCTCACAGCAATTGAAATTATACATTATTTTCCAATGCTTCAATTATTACTCCTTTAAAATTAAAAACTCACACTTATTTAACTTATGACAGCAATGAGTCCTTTTTAGTTTGTTTACTGTGTGTATTAAACTTGGTTTATTTGATTTGATTTTTATGATTTAACATTATTTTATGCCATCAAAGGCTAACAGATTGCCAGTTAACTTAACAACTCTTTCTTCCGGGATCTGACTGTACTGAAAGGTTAACAAGTACTTCAGCACGCATCTCCATAGTTATAAATTATCATCTCAGAGACCGTACCCGGGATCGAACCCACAATCCCCGGCTTTACAGACAAGCGCCACTAATGCCGGTCTATTTATGTGAAACCCATGGTCCCTATTCTGTGTTTGGGCACTGGGACATGATACAACTTATATCCCAAACAGTAAATACATTCCTGCAATTCCGCGGGACTTTTTCTAGTATAAATTATATCAACATATACTTACCATTCTGACATAGCGTCCCCTCATAATTATTCTTGCAACCAAAAGGGCACGTGCCATCCGTGTGACTACAATTCGACGAGTCACAGTAGCCACACCCAAACGTACAGTTGGATCCATAGCTTCCCGGGACACACTCTGAAGTAGAAAATAATATCTTTTAACATTAATATGAAATTGGCGTCCATCTTATTTACAGCACAACGGGTAGAACCAAGTTGATAAATTTAAAATGTATATCAAAACTTTCAACAAAATAAAAACCAACAAAATAACGTTAATTGTACGGTAAATAAAGCGGTAGAAACCAACGAAACAAAATGTATATCGCTATTGGGTTCAACTGTGTATTTTAACTTGTGTGTGCTCAAACCAGTCCTTCAATTCGAAGATTTATACTTTAAAAAAAAAAAAAAAAAAAAGACTTGGATCGAGCTAATGAACCCGATGTCTGCATTTTCATATGCTGCAATTATTACACCCCTTTGAAATTAAAAACACACAATTTTAAACATGTGACATCAATGAGTCCTTTTTTTATTCACTGTGTGTGTTAAACTAGCAAATTATCCTTAGTGTGTTCTTTCAGAAAGAGAATGTATATATCTTAAATAAACACTGACCCTGGTCACATGTTTCCCCGAGGTATCCGTCCGAACATCCCTGTCCACAGAGACCGGTCTGGTGATGACACACTTGACCCTCTGCACAGTGGCCACAGGTAGAGGAGCAGTTTCTGCCATATGTACCTTTGTGACAAGCTGTAAATCATCGTCAAAATAGGTATATAAGTCAATGTTTATTTCAGGTAAGTTGTCCCCCCATAGATTTGATAGCTCGCCTGTAGGATTAAGAATCAAATAAATACGACATATTTTACTAGCATAGGATGTAAAACATACATGTAATCATTTCGATTGTGCTGCTATGATAATGATGAGTATATCTAATGAAGTTTATAATTATTATGACATTGATGATGTGTGCTAGACACAAAGCATCGAGACTTTGTAATCCCAATGACAGAAAGAAAACAAACGAAAATAAGCACGATACAAACAAAAGCATATACAGTCAAACCTGTCTTAAGCGGTCAGTCAGGAGATCAAGAAAATGGTCGCTAAACATTGATGGTCGCTGAATAGAGGCTAACATATATCAAAATGCTAGTTTGGTAATATAAAAAATGATCGCTAAATACAGGTTGACCGCTTAAAATGGGTGGTCGCTAATACAGGTTCAACTGTATTCTGACAGACTGATTCAAAGGCCATATACGCAAAATAGAGCACATATAAATGTTAATCATATGAAGTAGATAATATAAGCTAGCAATCAGGATTTTATCACGCTCATTTACCTTCAATTGTTTACATAATAATATCAAAGAAAGTAATAATATCAAAAATTAGAATTAGCACGTGAAAAATTTGGCATGTTTGATATGCTATCAATACAAGGCACAATTGTGGACTAAGTAATTGAATTACTAATTTTCTAGTACTAGAAAATGGCTATTAAGTCGATGATATTCTGCATGTAGCAAATATTTGAAGAAATTGTAATCTTAATATTTGAACGACCGTATAAATATAACGCTACACCGAATGGGATGTACATAAACATTCACTGTCGCGTAAAAGTGTTATGGTGGTTTTAACGAATACATGCTGGACGAAAAAATAAGGCAAACACTAAATGAAATCTAAAAGAGACATACCCTATGTCTGGGTGCGTATATAACTACAAACTATATGTTTCTGGAATCTCAAAGTTTCTTCTATGTGATCTGGTGAAGCATTTTTTATTCTTTTGATAAAACATTTTGCAAATAATAAATAAAAATGATACTGAATTAAAAAGATACGGTAATTACTATAACTTTTTATCTAAAAGTAATGGCAAGTTTCGTAGTTTTTTATGTGAAAAGTAGACTTGACTTGACTATTTGTGTTTACCGTCGCTTCGACAGTATTTCAGTCATATAGCGACGTCCAGCTAATTACAGGTGGATAAAAAATAGACACCATTTACTCAGAATGTATGTACCTAGTAGTTCAATACAGTAAAACCTCTTACTGAGAACACCTACGTTTTCAGAGTACAATGATTCTTGATAGAGAAGGGATTTTAACCATGAATGTTAGTCTGAACCTGGCAGCTGTGTTTTTGATTCCGGGTGCTAATTGGTCGAGACGTTTGTCAATCTGAAATACTCTTTCGAAGCTAATCATAATTTTTCATAACAAGATGAGACTACCGACTGTTTGTCTCGTTTGTATTTGGGAGCATGCTTGACCTTATTCGAAGGGAGGCCTCCGTGGCCAACAGGGTAAAGTCGCTGACTTTAACACTCACTCAGCCCCTCACCGCGTGGGTTCGAAACCCGGCAGGGTCATTCGGATATTCATGTGAGGAAGCCTTCCAGCTGGCTTGCGGTAGGTCGGTGGTTCTACCCAGATGCCTCCGTGCATTCGGGGTCTTCCTCCACCTGTAATTAGCTGGACGTCGCTATATGACTGAAATACTGTCGAAGCGACGGTAAACTCAAATAGTCAAGTCAGTTGAAGCTGTTTATGAACGTAAATGAATTAAAATCAAAGTTATCTATCCATCGTAAAATTATAATCATGTTCCTCAAAATGCTTACTAAGACTTCAATGCAGATGTAAACAGTTATAGGTTCCTTTGCTCTAAGTCTATAAAGGCCTGCATTTACTGTAAAATTCTCATGATCACTTGATTGACCGTGATCACAATTCTATGATGGGTGTATAACCTTAAGTACAAAAAATCAGTTACATACTTGCATTCTTAAGTCTCCCTTCTGACCTTTAGTTTGAAGTGATTATTTACTTTCATTGGCTTTATTGTAGATTTCCAGTATATGTTATTCTGGAGAATTCAGCTATATAGCCCCATTATTATTCTTAAAGCAGGGTATATTCTTTGGACAGAAAAGCAAAAGGTGCGTAACAGATGTGTTAAGAGATGCAATCTGTACATGCTCTTGGACGACAACATTACTACAATGCATACATGTGAATAAATCATTCAATTGTTTCCAAAAAAAAAAAACACAAAAAAACCGATTTCGGGCCGTGTTCGAGAATACTCGCCTATGAAAAATGTAAATAATAAGAGAATTTTGACATCCATACAAAATACTAAATGGCGTAATTTGACCAACACTTTATCTTTCCCTTTCATGAAAATTGTATCATAATGAGATAAAATGGGTCTTTAACGTTTTAACATTCAATCAATTTAATACACTGATAATGTTTTGCAATGCATATTTTTCTTTTTCTAGGGTATGCCTCTTTAAAACTTGATGATCAAAGCTCACTTTCGTCACATTTTGATCCATAATGGCCATCTTTACACCCGTGTTGACAATATCCAGTCACGTGGTCACATGTGGTGGAATTTATTTCCAGACAATTCTCACAGGTCAGCAAGCAATTCAAGCCGTAGTTACCAGATTCACAAGCTAAAATGTGGATAAGTTTTATGACATTGTGACAGTATGAATCCCACATCAGGTTCTCTCCTCTTATTATGCTGGTCCGTACGTGTCACCAATTTGTGACATTGTGATTGATATGGTGATGTTATGCTAAATAATATCAGTTGCATACCATAGTATAATACATGTACTTCTTTCTTTCTTAAATTGGCCTTATAATAAATGCGACCACAACCTTCACATGTGTGCAATTTGAAAGCATAATTATTTAACATTTAGCCGTACAGGTGCGGATACAGGATTTTGAGATGGGGGCGGGGCGTGCTTAAATTTGAAAATTTCCAACATTTACCTTCGTGCCTGGGGTAGGGACTGTCAGCGAACTGTACTTGATATATGATTGTCACATATAAAGTTAACACGTGGATTAACGTATTAAAACACACACACACATCATGGTTAATATTAGGAAAGTGGGGATATAATGTAGTCTTAATCAAACCGCTAGTCATGTGAATTAGAAACAATATATGGTAAATGATTGGAAGATAAGTAAATTAATGACGATACAGTACACGTATAAAGGTTAAACTAAACAATACTGAGTGTGGACTAGCGGTAGTGTTTTTTTGCTTAAGAATCCTTTTGAGGCGAAAAACAGCCCAAAAGTACTGGTCGAGCCGTCTAGAGAAATTAGTTCGTATAAGTTATTTTTCACTCGATGTAAAATTATGAAAATTTAAGTATATAGAAATCCAAGAGGACACACTTTCGTTACACCAGTCTGTTTGGTACCCAGCAGCACAGCCGGCATCGCATACACCAGTCTTCCAGTTACACGTGGTATTTACGTCACAGTAGCTACAATTGTTTGTGCAATTTCCCCCAAATGTTCCAGCGTCACAAGCTGAAAATCATGACGTCACACGCATGAAAACTTTTGTAAAATGAATGATTGAAAACAACAACAACAGTTTGCCAAATTTGTTCGTCCAATAACATTTTCATTTCTTCTACCTATATTTCTTGGAATTTCAGGTTTTTGTACTGCATTATGGGTATACTGCACGCTTAAGGTTGTAAACAATTCCATAATGAAGGTAAAATGTAACAATCACATTTACACTTACAGTATGTTATATATAATAATGATATAGTATACGGTTCTCTATTTCGGTCTCTAAAAGTTGAGCTGAAATGAAATTCAAAACACTCAAATTTATTACTCACAATAACAATAAAAAACTGTAGTTAGACCATAAAACAAAATAGCATGGGGGATTAGCTACAAAAAACAAAATAAAAACAGTGACTCTTCCGGGACTCGAACCGACAGCAGTACGGGGCTAAGAATTTTTTAGATCAACGTTAGTGGTCAAATAATTACCCTACTATTTACAGCGACTATCTAGAAAAGCCATTAACATTTATTGCTCGATTAATGGATGGTACATGTATCCCCCTTTTCCGTGAGGACTGGCAGCTATTGATCCACGTTTTAGTTCTAAATACCTATCAGCAGTCTTATCATTTTAATTTTAAAATATTTGCCACAACTGTTAATCTGTTATCATAATCCTGGACTTATTTGTCGACATGTTTTTTTTTTTTGAAAAATGACTTTTTCAGGTTTAAATAATATGAAATCTAGCTCTATAACACTTAGTGTATTGCCATGTCTTCTCGTAACATTTAGTTGTAGACAGTATATTGACTTATATTTTTCATTTAGTTTTTCTCCCACATTTCTATATATTAAACCGGCTTTTTTTCCCCCATAGATCAAAGTGTACCCGTTGATATGCTATTACTTTCTCTCAGCCACTGATCTAAAAATAAACTGTGGGTTGCAAGATGATGACGTCAAAAAGTGTGGGTTACTGAAAATACCGCACGGCAAAAGTGTAGGTTACAGAATTTATTTTACGGCAAAAGTCTTAAGATATCGCAATAAATGTGTATAGTAAAGCCACGTGTTATTTAAACAATTAGATCATCATACCCTTGTAGTTCACTTACAGTGTTCAGCCAAAAAATACACGTGTTTGTGTTATTAAGATGGGAGTAACGACAATGATACGTTATTAATTAATATTGATTCTGGAGAATATTTCTGGAATTATCATGTAACTAAGTTTGTCTCGGACCAAAACTATGGCCATGTTGAAACTAGATTATAGTGTAAGTTATAAATCGTTAGTAAGATCGAGATTTGACACTTTGTATTTCATATGAGGCGCCATCGAATTGTTAGCAATGGCCAGGATAACCACGCCAGACTGTCCAAGTAAAACTGAACATTTTTATAAAATTATACTTGAATTCCACCAAAAAAACTTAGCACTAAGTAATATTTAAATTCTTCAAAAAGAATTTCACCACTCTTGTTTCTTTAATGAAAATAAATAACAATTTCATTTCTTAATAGATACTGTCAGTTATTATTAATAACGTGTTTTTTTATGTCAACCTACTTAAATATTTCGTAAAATAGGTATGAACAATTTCATTTCTACCTTTTTTAAGACTTTAAATATAACTAAGCGCTAAGTATTGTTGGTGGAATTCGATCCATGTGGCATTTTGAAAGCTTTAGTCTGATACTTTGTACTCACCTGAATAGGCTCAATCAACTTTTCAGCTTAAACAAGCTGTTGATGATGTTCTACTTAATATCTTGTATACTTAATTTGAAATAAGTCATACAAGCGTATTTAGATGACATTTGATCACATTGATGCCTGTTTTGTTAATCTTGCCTATTTTCCAGTGAAACTAATGGTTATAAAAACAGAATAAGCCCTTGTCTCATATGTCACAATGACTTGTATATATTTATAATGTTGATTTCATGTGCACCTTAAAACCTTGTTATAGTTAGTGTTTATTAAGAGAGAATTTAACAGTTAAGAAGCCAGAACGAGCGTAGCGAGTAAATTAAGTCATTGACAACTGCATAACAAGCTTTAGATTTACTGGAAGGTCATTTCTTTTTTTTTTGCGAACCCGGCACGCTGGTGGTCTTACTATGGGAGAAAACATCAACATATATCAGGTATAGTGACCGCCCGCAATCTCACGGAAATCGAACTTAAACCCAAACTCTATGTCGCCTTAGCGAAAATCGACTTCTCAAGTCACTACTTGAACTTTAACCAGACAGTAAAACAGTAAGGTCAAAGGTCGCGGCATTTATTTAATTAAAAAACAAGCCATTCTTGTAAAAAATAGGAAGGACAAGTTGAATAGGAATGATGTAAGTGTAATAATACAGACTTACTTGATTTACAGTAGGGCGGCTTGTAGCCTATATCAGCACATCCTGCAGGACACGCCCCGGTCACATGATGACAGGGTACCACACCGGCACAGTTGCCGCAGCTCAATGTACAATTCTGTCCGTAGGTACCCGTCGGGCATGCTGGAATAATAAGTCAGTATATATACTGTTCAGCATTTTGTATTTCCTTTTAGTTGTTGTTGTTGTTGTTGTATTGGGGTTTACCGTCGCTGCGATAGTATTTCAATCATATAGCGACGTCCAGCTAATTGCAGGTGGAGGAAGACCCCGTGTACACAGAGGTACCCGGGTAGAACCACCGACCTACCGCAAGCCAGCTGGAAGGTCCTTTGAGTTGTAATCAGTTTGACTGTCTGTCTACCTGTCTCAATGGTATGTAAAGCATCACAGTCTAGCAGCTTCTATACAGAAAGTGTTTATGTTTTCCGCTCCTTCATTTTAATTTGTCCATATTACACGGTTAACTAATCTCTTCCAAATTATTACTTTTGCATACTACGACTTTTATAAGTTATAATATTACTATTATGAAACAGCTGCATCATTTAGAAGCTAATTTGTCCAAATACTGTTTGTATACTTACGTAGTTTACAGTAGGGCAGTTGCAGACCCGGTTCACACCCCTGGTCACATGACCCGGTCTCTTTGTCACATGGTCCATACCTGTACAGTTACCACACGTTGAACTACAGTTCAGGCCATATGTACCGTCATCACACTCTGTGACAAGACCAGTACCAGTGTTTATTTTCTGTTTATTTTCTGTTTTTAAGTTATTTTGGTAATACATGTTCTATTTATTTACATAACCAGATCACGAACAAGAGAGAGAGATAGAGAGAGAGAGGGAGAGAAAGGGGGGAGGGGGAGCATATATAATACATGTATTAAAAATTTATTTGATATAAAGTTAAAAAAAGAATATGAGCTTGGGAATAAAGATTATAGATTCCAGTATAATCAATAATCCCACCAGCCGTTTTCCATTGCATTTATTTGTACTTTATATATCTATATGTTTTTGTGCTGCTAATGTTTCCTACTACGGTAGGACTTATGCATTTGTAAATAAAAGTTAAAGTAAAAAGTTAAAAAGCTTATAAACACTATAATTGTAAATCTGGGTCAGATTCTTGGGATCCCAAAACATAGATAGACTTAATAGGTTCGTGTTCATCTTAAATAATATGAAGTGTTCTTATATATATATATATATATATATATATATATATATATATATTTGTGTGTGTGGGGAAAACACATGTTTTAGCCTTCTTTGCTCACATGACATGAAAGGTGTACAAGCCCCACAAGCAATCATTTACTCCTTGTGGTGTCTTGAGATTGAAACTCTTGTCATGTGATATAAGGTTTCAATTAAGAAACTATTTACGACTATAACTGTTTTAAAAAAAGTAAACTAACATACAAACACAAAATTAATATGAATGAATAAATGAAAAAATAAAAAATAAGGTTATATAAAAAAGCAAAAGAAGAAAAACAAGATGAAGACTAGAGTTGCATCAACGAAAGCATTGGAAAAGTATTAGACCCCATAAGCCAGAAAATATTGCTTTCACATTATAAACACAAGTAGAAAGTACCGCATTTCAATTTTTAGATATAAGCAAAATATTATAACGTAATAATTATTCTTTGAAGAGCACCTTTTGTTTGGGGTGTTTATATGGCCCTATATATATATTTATATAGACAGCTTAACGCATTGCCTCAATACCTATCATTATGGAATGATCACTTTTTTTCAAGGAGACCTCTACCTTTGAGCAAGAATAAAATTTAAGGTTCTTAACGGCTGTCGTCAGTCTTTTTAAGAGGTTAGACCAGAGAAATATATTTATATATAATTTCGGCCCCCGAAACTTCAAAGAGACCGGACGAGTTTGGAATTCAAAGTGTTAATTTCGAATATCAAACGTATTAACGAAAAGTGCTAATTCATATCTTAATTAATATGGTATTGGTATGGTTACTTTGTTTCTTTACTTATTTGTTCCATTGCTTTTGACATAAATAGACGTCAGTGAGATTGATCGATCACACGGCTAGACGCTCTAACAAGCAATCATTCTACATGTTTGTGTTACTAACACCATTAAATAGAACAAAAAGTCCCAACCACGGGTTAATCCTGCATATACACGAGGTTATCATGTATCTCGACGTTCTCTTATGCCGCGCTTAGTCATATCGGACCAGTCATATACCTATGTTTCTTCCCTTTTCTCTATCTCTTAATTATAAATAAACTATAATAATAATAATAACTCTATTATTATAATTATGCATCCGCCATCTTCTTTCCTTCATTTAGACTCACTTTAGTTAAATTCAGAAGATTTACTTAAATTAATGTATTTGAAAAGTACTTGATGTTTAGTAAGATTACCTCAAGTCTCACCAAAATGTCCGTTACCCATGTGACAGGTGGACGCGCTCTCGTTAGTTCTCGAGGCACGCGATAAAGCTTGTTTTTTTGAAAAGCTCCTATCTCTGATATTTATATGTCATTGGTAAGACTGTCCACTTTAACATTATCACAAAAGATTTAAACACATTACGTCATTAAGTGATATGAAATTGAAA
>CM037784.1:65258025-65282958 GCA_021229015.1 Solen grandis
AATAAATTTTTTATTAAAGTTTTGGTAAAGCTTTTCGTTTACCTTAAGCTATTTACTTCAAAGTTGTAATTTGTTTTTATTCAGTGATCCACGACTTTAGTATGTGGGCGTATAAAACACGCTGCGTATCCGTTGTTGTTTTCCGAATACATTTGTATATTTAAGTAATAAGCAGGGTCCTCCGTGGCCGAGAGGGTAAAGTCGCTGACTTTAACACTCACTCAGCCCCTCGCCGCGTGGGTTCGAATCCGTTAGGGTCACTCGGATTTTCATGTAAGGAAGTCATCCAGCTGGCATGCGGTAGGTCGGTGGTTCTACCTGGATGCCTCCGTGCATTTTAGGGTCTTCCTCCACCTTGAATTAGCTGGACGTCGCTATATGACTGAAATACTGTCGAAGCGTCGGTAAACTCAAGTAAAGTAATAAGCATACAAGTACAAAAGTGCTGCCTGAGACAGCACATTGAAATAAGCACGGCGAGAAGAAAAAATTGTCTGATATAAAATTTATGAGGGTTAACAGGAAAACAATTGTTTTTCTTTACATAACTTTTATTGAGATGTGAACTTGTTTACATAAGTATATTATTTAATTGCATAAATAAAAAACAAGTTCCAAGCTTGAAGTGAATCTTTAAAATGAAGAAAGACACACAATATGTTTTAAATATGAAAACAAAGGCCTAATATACATATTTAGTGGACACAAAATATTTCAATGCAAGAAGGTGTGAAAAATGTGCAGCCAGACCAGGACTGTAACCTGAGACCACTTACAAAAGTCTCCCACCGATACGGTTACATATTCCCTGCAAATTTGGAATTTGTTGCGAATAACAGAGATCAAATTTATAGTGATCCTGATAAACAAAAAGGCAGTATATACATTGGAGATACTATAATGATAACTGGTTTGGTGCAAATAACTAAGAGAGAAAAATGTGCAGCCAGACAAGACTTCAGCCTGGGACCCTAAAGGGTGATTGTTCTACTGGTTAAGTTACTGGCATACTTAAAAGTCTCTGACTGATAAGTGTTACTTATTGGCACTACATAAGTTAGATAACTATTAAGTTATTTCAATATAAATTGGTCTACCGCGAGTTAAGTAGCCTCCCTGATTACAAAATTGCCACAGCATTACATTGGTGCACAGGGGTTTGGCACGAAGGGGGGGAGGGGGGGGGGGGGGGGGGGGTAAAATCACTATATATAATATTTAGTGATTTTCCCCCCCCCCCCCCCTTTCGTGCCAAACCCCTGTGATTTGGTGACCTAATTAAATTGTTATCGAGTGATGTCTGTTGTACAGATGTGTCATTTTAAAGAAATTAGATGGAAGGCACAGTTTTAGAAAACAATTAGATTTGATTAGTTGTTTTTTATAATTTGTTTGTTTATTTATGAGCTGTATTACCGTGAGAGTCGTGGCCCTCGATATACAGAGTCACGTGACCATAGAAACTCCGATCCATGGAAGCGAAATAGCACTAGTAGGAACATTTCAGAGTTATGGCCGAATAAAAATCAATTTCTCTTAAAATAAATCAACAGGATTCCATGCCCCAAAGCTCGTAAGTACACATATACCATCTAAAATAACTACACCTCCATATCCGATTATCACGTGGCCGAGTGACGTTCTTTTCCCGCAATTTTTTCCTCCATCGAAAATCAATTTCAATGCAAATAACAAGAGTGATGTACCTTAAATTTATTTTCATTATTAGTTTATATATCATAAGAGATATCAACTTACCTTGTAGGCGTTTTTGTTTTAAATGCAATTCTTAGATTTATTTAAGATTTGTGGAAACGACAGTCGCAGATCTTTCGACCTTCTACCACGGATATAAGTAATCTCGATGCCAAAGTGCCATCGATTATTTTCCAATCAAATATATTAATACTGATTTTGTTACGCTTTCATTTAAGCAAGGTATCAATAAATACTTTTTGGCTAGAATTCATAAAAGAATTAAAAAAAACCCAGAGTAATGTATTATCATACCTTCCTATCTAAAACATTTTACGTAACATAAATAATCTCTAAGAAGTATAACCTCACTACAAAATTTCGAAATTAAAACTCTTTTCAAAACTAATGTGTTTTACTTATACTTACAATAAACATGATCCAAAGTGAAAAAAATACGAACTACATACAATTTTAACTTAAAATTGTACAAATTCATGAAAAAAGTATTTATTATTACAAGTTTTAGCCTACCAAAAGTTCCTTCCAGGGCATTTCTAAGCTATGAAGTATGAAGTGAAAGCTGTTTTTCAGCATTTGCATATGGAAGGGATAACCTTAGAGTACGAAAAGGACAAACTGTATTGGTGGTTGAACATTTCTCTCCAAGTCAAACCTTTCTTAAGTTCTTCTTTTTTCTTTAAATCATAGTAGCACAGGAAATGAAGCAAGAAATTCAAGGACTTAAATAGGGCTAAGTTAAATTAGGCTGACATCGTATTTTCTTAAACGGGACAACACGAAGCCGTAATTTAAAACCTACGCGCACCTGCTAGACTGACTAGATAAAATGGCGGACATCACGTGAAATATGGCGGATAAATGGCGGTTTCTGCTATCACGTCACTTCCGATTGGATCCCGTCTCATCGTAGGTATCATTAGGCAAATCAGATACTAAGCGGGATAACATCTCCGCAGGAAGCGAATCTGAAACTGTCAAGTTGAAATGTATGACTATAGATGTTCCTTCCCATGGGAAGGAACAATAAAAGAGGCGAAACAGCCTCGTTTTCGTGTCCATTGACAATTCTACGAAGCAAATACAATATGCCGGCGGTGATCCGCCGTGCAATTATATTCATACAGGTTTAGTGCATTTTTATTCAAAGTTACAAATCTAATAATGCCCAGAAAATAATATGACATTTAACAGTCAGTGCTTTTTTTCGCACAAATGAAAAATAGAAGAGTTTAACTGCATCATGGCCAAATTATGCGGGTGTCATTTGCTGAGTTTAGTATTCCACAGTAACTACGCATGTCTCGGATATGTCCTTTCTGCTAAATTGCATGCGTAAACGGTATTTTAGCTAAACATCAAATTTATTTTGTTTTCATTGTGTACGGTGCATGGTGAGTGATTTCGTTACGACAAGGTACGGGAATTTCTTTTAATTTTTGTCGAAAATTAAAAAAATATATACATATGAAATTTAAATAGTTTGCGTTTTAGAACAAGTTCACAAATGGTCTTTCACTAAAATTTGATTTTTAGCTATATGCGTGTATTACGTCTATCAATACCCATCATTATACGCATGGTCATCCGATGCAACCATCCATTATTGCAAAAAAAAAGAATGAGGTGTTTCCCCATCACAGGCAATATTGTCACAGATAATATTGAAACTATATTTAGAATTATAAAACCTTTATTTAGATTTTCTATATTCATGTGCAATTACTCGGCTGATCACAGTCAGTCTTTGCGCATGCGCAAACTCCATAGGCTAAACTTGCGAAAACTCCTGAACTGATGAACACGCCATGTTGCGGAATGTATTGGTACCACAATCACTAAAGCTTCGAGGATTCCGTATTCTATATTCAACCGATTTCGCGTTTGCGAAATTAGCGGTTTCCGTATATTTTTCAAGAAACAAAGACTTTGCCAACATTATTGAGGGAGAGTAGATTTTTTGGGGGGGAACGGTCTGCTTTAAGGTGTAAAATATGTGGACAGAGAGTACATTTGGCCTGAATAAAAGCGCACTGCTAGTCATTTTAAGTTTGTGAATAAAAACTAAACGTATAGCTGACATCTTAAAACTTCATTATGAATAGTTTTATGGATTTATACTGTTTGAAAAAGAAATCAAATCAATCGTCTTCATGTTGCATTTACTTTTGTCCTTTGCCCGAACATTGTCGTTTACATGCTTGACTTGTTACATACATTTATGTTAAATATTTCGAAATTATGAAGTTGTTGAAGATATTTTCTACACAGCATGAAACATGTATTGCATTTTGATGATTTTGATACAAAATATGCCTTATTTGATCTCTCTCCCTTTCTCTCTCCCCCTCTCTCTCTCTCTTAATTTACTTCTATCAAAACAGATGTGTATAAATTATTGTTGATTATGTTGGCTAAACCTATATAAGTCTAAATTTGTGTATTTGTAATTTTTGTTGTTCGATGGAAATGTGACATTTGAAATTCCCTCCACACATAAGAACACGAATCAAACAAGCACTCACTCACTTTCACACACGAACACCCCCAGAATGTCATTTGATTTATTAATTATTTTCCCTCTCTTTCTATTTTGCATTCTATTAAGGCCAAATTAAATTCCTTCTTCTTGACCGGAAATATCACCATATATGATGAATTATTATTGTATATCCCCATGTTGTATGCATTTGTAATACTGGGTGAAAATAAAGGAGTTGTTCTGTTCTGTTCAACAAAGATAATAAAGTTTGATATTCCAATAATTTCTACGCAGGTTCCCTGTCCTACGCAGAGCTGGGGACCATGATCCCAAAGTCTGGCGGCGAGTGGCCATACTTCAAAGAGAGTATGTTTGACATCATTGCCTACATGTTCGCTTGGACCAGAACAATCGTTCTACAGGTAGGTGTATGGTGCTCGCCCGTCTTCTCACTTCATACTGCCTCAATAGTATGATTATTTTCACTCTGTGAGACTACCTCAGTATAAGACCACTTCACTATTAAGACCACCATTTTCATGTACCTTTTCTTTCCTTTATTTTCTGTTCATTGAAAATTGATTATCAGACCACCTTATTATTAAGACCAGTTGACAGCAGTCCCAATGGTGGTCTTATTATTGTGATTTTACTGTCTTTCTTCCCTCATTCAACAAAAACAACAAAAATTGGAAACTTATTTTGTTTACATAATTAATTTTTAATTTCTGCTTCTAGGATAAAGCAGATACCGAAGATAAAAATACAGCATTCATCACTGTAATAAACAGAACATATATTCAGTTGTGTAATGTATGATAGGCCATTCTGTTTTATGATTTTGTTAAACGTCAATCTCATTTTACAAAATCTAGCTCACCTACTCGAAAAAACACACAAACGCATTTAGGAATAAACAAATAAACGGACTTTGATAAAAGAAAATGAATCTTTATGATTGTTGAAACAACAGAAATGGTCATATAAATGTATGACTGCCTAAAGTATACTCATGCCAATTATAAAATATAGAAATTTAACATTGGCTTTACAACCCCCCCTTTATCTTATGAAAATGTTTGTTGTTGTTGTTGTTGTTGTTGTTGTTGTTTTCGACTTCCGGACCTTAAAACCTAGGCGCACGCGGACGCTTAACAAAATAATAAAACAGAATAGTGTAATAAAGGTCGGGTCAAATATCAATTTTAGAGCAAAATCACGGAGTTACATTAATCTAGGTATTCACAGCCCTGGCAATATCAAACAAGTAACGAGTCAAATCCTACTACATGATATAATAAATCGAAGAAATGCCCATAGTTACGAGTACATAAACATGTTGAAATCAACCGAAAGAATACCAAGTCATGTCAGGTAAATGTACATGATCACATTTTACTTCATGGTCCACTCCAGCCATCAGCTGTCGCCATCATCTGCATGACGTTCGCCTCCTATCTGACGACACTCTTTGACTACTGTGGCGCACCTATCCCTCCCATCAAAGTTGTGGCTGTGGTTGCTATCTGTAAGTTATTATTCCCCTTGTCACAAAGTAAGTTTTGGATCATGTAAGAATCTCATTCCAGATCACGTGAAATGTCCGTCCCGTCACACCGTGTCTAGTTTTATAAAATATTGCAATATCATAAGGGCCATACGGAAGCGTATTAGTGCCACATTGACACTTATTATTTTTTTATTTTTGACATTTTAATCTGTAAAATTTACAGTTTAAACTGTAAAATTCACACTTTTTTCTGTGAAATATACATATTAATCTGTAAAATTCACGCTTTTTTCTGTAAATTTTACAGTTTAAACTTTTACAGTTTAAACTGTAAATTTTACACTTTAATCTGTAAAATTCACATTTTTTTTCTGTAAAATTCACACTTGTTTTTTCTTTCTTTCATGTATATATTATAATTATATGTTGCATGTATATGTTGTATGTATTTTTTATAATATATTTGATGTGTCGGTATATATTGTACATATATGATGTAGGTTTATGTTGTATGTACCAGAATATATTGTATGTATATGTTGTATGTACTGGTTTATGTTGTTGGTATCGGTATATGTTGTAGGTATATGTTGTAGGTATATATTGAAGGTATATATTATAGGCTTATGCTATAGTTAAATATTAAGGGTATATGCTGTAGGTATATATTGTAGGTATATGTTATAGATATATGTGGGTATATATTGTAGGTATGTATTGTATGTATATATCATAGGTATATGTTGTATGTATATATCATAGGTATATGTTGTAGGTATATATTGTATGTATATATTGTAGGTATATGTTGTAGGTATATATAATACGTATATGTTTAGTTATTTATTGTAGGTATATGTTGTAGGTATACAGTGTAGGTATATGTTGTAGGTATATATTGTATGCACGGTACCCACTTAAGATAACAGTAAAAAAGTTATTTTGAGGATGCCCATATATAATACATATATGTTTAGTTATTTATTGTAGGTATATGTTTTAGTAACAACCTTTTCGGCACAACGGTCATGCTGATAAGGCTGCTTATCCGCACGACCGTCGTGCCGATAGACACAGCCATTATTTAACAGTTAGATTAATGTGTAAAATTTACAGATTAAACTGTAATATTTACAGAAAAAAGTGTGAATTTTACAGTTTAATCTGTAAAATTTACAGATTAATGTTAAATTTTACAGAAAAAAATGTGAATTTTACAGAAAAAAAGTGTGAATTTTACAGATTAAAGTGTAAAATTTACAGTTTAAACTGTAAAATTTACAGAAAAAAGTGTGAATTTTACAGATTAATGTGTAAATTTTACAGAAAAAAGTGTGAATTTTACAGTTTATTCTGTAAAATTTGAAAAAAAGTGTGAATTTTACAGAAAAAAAGTGTAAATTTTACAGATTAAAGTGTAAAATTTACAGTTTAAACTGTAAATTTTACAGATTAATCTGTAAATTTTACAGATTAAAGTGTCAAAAATAAAAAAATAATAAGTGTCAATGTGGCACTAATACGCTTCCGTAGGGCCATGTCCCTCTAAAGTTCCTCAAGAGTTATCGCCCATTCCTACCTATACATTTTGTACATTTTACTTTTTTTTTATTATTGGGCCAAACCGTGGAGGGTGGTATTAATAGCCCTAAGAAATCAAGTGTTTTCTGTCCATAGATTTCTTCTCAAAATTAAAACTCATTTCAGATTCGTTCTAGCCAATCGCAATTTTCTTTTACCTATATGTTTTTCATCTTTCCATTAATGCTTGTGTAGGTAAAATGGGATTTATGTGTTTATCTGATTCGGTCAAACTCATCTAGCACTTGTACAATTTTACATAACAAACCCGTTTTTGAAATAAAATACCCGATTTCATGCCATTTTTTTTTTGTAATTTCATACAATAACACGAAATGTAATGCATGTGCTTTGGTACTGCGTTTCTGTTTTGTGTTAATGCTAGTTAAGATTCTTGCCTGATGTCTTTATTTAAACTGATTAAAGTAAGGTCATATATCTGTTTTATGGTGGCATAGATGTGACATGTCGAACTCTTTTTTTATGTCGTGGGAATGATATAATAAGTCAAGGGAACGAGATAATAAGTCGAGGGAACGAGTTAATTATTCGAGAACGATTATCTTTGAGGGAACGATATAATAAGTCGAGGGAACGAGATAATTATCTCGCGGGAACGACTTATTATCTCGTTTCCTCAACATAAAAAAAGAGTTGTGCATGTCGACCTTTATGCCACCGTACTGCTTGCTTTCATTTGCATTTCATTTTTTTTTTTTAATTTTTTAGGTTTTCGCCTCTGCAGGGCGAAAACCTATTGTTCTTCTTCTGTTGATTTGTTTTTTTTTAGGTTTTCGCCTCTGCTGGACGAAAACCTATTGTTCTTCTTCTGTTGATTTGTTTTTTTGGGTTTTCGCATCGCAGTGCGAAAACCCTTTGTTCTCGTTCTGTTTTTTTTTTTTTTTTTTTTTTTTTTTTTTTTTTTTCTAACCCTTTTTTGTGAACGGCATAGCTCCGAGGTGAGAAAAGCCACATCTATGAAACTTTTATCAGTAATAACCACATACTTGAAGATGATCCTAACGTCGAGATAATTTTCATTTTTGCTTTGATTTTCCCGCCAGGGGGCGTTTTATATGAAAATGTTAAATAAGCAATATCTCCATTATTTGAGGTCCGATTCAAATGCGGTTTTTGCACAATGTTCCTTGTAAATAGCCCAATAAAATATGATAGGTTCCAAAAATTTGCGTATATAAAACTTTCGTGCTACAGGAAGTTGAAAGTTCGAATCTCGAAAAAAAAACTGTGAAATAAGGGTAGGTCTACCAAAAACGTGCCCATTTTATTCAGAGATGAGATAGAAGAATTTTGTTTGTTGCATATGATTTGCAAGGCATATACGGACAAAATATATGGGGTGGCGATTTTGAGATATGCATGGTTTGTCCACAGTACGCGGTCAAACATAACCAATATTTTCGAAAAATCAACATTTTAAAAGCATGACTTTTAAGGTTTTTTGCAGCTCCTGACTTTATTTTTTGTTCAATCTTCATCATTTTTTCACTGTAAATGCATTTTTATCAATCAAATAAAATCATAGAAAAAAATCACCCATAATATGCAAAGGTCAAGGTCATATACCAATTATTATTATTTATATCGGCATAAAATAGCTCCAAATCTAAAAATATTTTATAGAAAGTATATGAACAAAAGTTTGAGGTTGTGAGGAGATCTTTCCATAAATGTTTAGTTTTTGAAGATCGGACTTCATTTGATCAAATGACCACAGTCCAAAGTTTGATCCTCTTATCAAACAATTGTATATCCATATGTTTCCTCTTTTTTGCTGCTCCTGACTTTATTTTTTGTTCAATCTTCATCATTATTTCACTGTTTATGCATTTTTATCAAACAAATAAAATCCTAGAAAAAAAAAAGTATATATGCAAAGGTCAAGGTCATATACCAATTATTATTATTTATATCGGCATAAAATAGCTCCAAATCTAAAAATATTTTATAGAAGGTATATGAACAAATGTTTGAGTTTGTGAAGAGATCTTTCCATTGCTGTTTAGTTTTTGAAGATCGGACTTCATTTGATAAAATTACTACAGTCGAAAGTTTGATCCTTTTATCAAACAATTGTAAATCCATATGTTGCTTCTTTTTTGCAGCTCCTGACTTTATTTTTGTTCAATCTTCATCATTTTTTCACTGTTTATGCATTTAAATAATACAAATAAACTCATAGTAAAAACGATGAAAATATACAAAGGTCAAGGTCATAATACCGATTATTTTTATCGGCACAAAATAGCTTCAAATCTAGAAATATTTTATAGAAAGTATATGAACAAAAGTTCTAGTTCGTGAAGAGATCGTTCTAATGATGTTTAGTTTTTGAAGATCGGACTTAATTTAATCAATTAACAAAATATTCGAATAAAGTTAATATCAATCAATTATGTCTGCAGTTGAAACCAGTACTCTTACTAGTCAAGTTAAAAGCGAAAACCAAGATGCCGCTTTGCGGTTCTAGTTAGGTTTTCGCATCGCAGTGCGAAAACCTATTGTTCTTCTTCTGTTTTATTTTTAGGTTTTCGCCCTGCAGTGGCGAAAACCTATTGTTCTTCTGTTGATTTTTTTATTTTTTATTTTTAATATTTTTCCAATTCCACCTATTTTTGTGTCCAGTCTAGCGGCCAGGTGAGAAAAGCTACAGCTATGAAATTTTGGGCATGGAGTCATCTTTATCTGAACATGTGCCTAATTGGTCAAACTTTTCACTTTTGTTTCTGATTTAGCCACTAGGGGGCGCAATGCATGTAATCACTGTTTTGCTAATAACTCAAAAATTTGAAACCCGATTTAGATGCGTTTTTTTTACATAATGTTCCTTGTTGACAGCCCAATCAAATATGATGGAAATCTCATCATCGAGTACGGGAAAAAAATTGTTCTAGGAGAGGTTGAATGTTCGAACCTTGGAAAAAAGTGAAATAATGAGGGTAGGTCTACGAAAAACCTTCCCACTTTTGTTAGAGATCAGGTAGAAGAATTCTGTTTGCTGCATACGATTTTCAAGACATATACACACAAAATATATGGAGTGGCGAATTTAGGAAATGTGTGGTTTGTCCTCTAGAAACGGTCAAACTTCACTAAACTTTAAGGAAAAATTAAAATTTCAAAAACATGTTTTTGTCGCTCCTGACTTTATTTTCTGCTCATTCTTCATCAAATTTTCACATAATATGTACCGTATTGTTATGTTTGAAAGGGCCTCACAATAAAAAAAATTAAAAGAAATTTGAAAAAAGGTCATATTACGATTATTGTGTTTTTATTCGGCCACAAATAGTTCCAAAACTAAAAATATTTAATTGAGAGTATATGAACAAAAGTTTTAGTTCTTAAAGAGCTCTTTCCAGTGATTTTAGTTTTTGAAGATCGGACTTGATTTGGTCATTATACGGCAGTCCAAAGTTTGATCTTTTTTTGGAATAATTGTAAATCAGGTTTTATGCTTCAAATTCTGATACACAAGAATAAAAAGTTTGACTTGTGCGACTAGTATACTTGATTGAACTTTTTGCTGCTTTGCTAGGTACCAAACAGTAAAATTTTAATCAATTTTCTATCTCATTTTGCCGCTAGGGGCGCTTTTCTTGAAATCATTCTTTTGCTTATAACTCAAAAAGTTGAAGCCTGATCCAAATGCGGTTAATTGAATTATGTTCCTTGTTGATAGCCTAATAAAATATGATAGTTTCTAGGTATGAGTGGCTGAAACTTTTTGAGCTAATAACGGAAGGTTGAAAGTTCGAATCTCGTAAAAAAAATGCAAATGAGGGTAGGTCTACGAAAAACCTATCCATTTTTTTTAGAAATCAGATAGAAGAATTCTGTTTGCTGCAAATGATTTGCAAGACATATACGCACAAAATATATGGGGTGGCGAATTTAAGAAATGCATGGTTTGTCCTCTAGAAAAAGGTCAAACTTCACTAAATTTTAGGAAAAATTAAAATTTCAAAAACATGTTTTTTTGTCGCTCCTGACTTTATTTTCTGTTCATTCTTCATGAAATTTTCACAAGTTATGTATTGTTATGTTTGAAAGGGCCTCACAATTAAAAAGTTAAAAACTTGAAGATATTTGTGTTTTTATTCGGCCCCAAAGTGCTCCAAATCTAAAAATATTTCATTGAGAGTATATAAACAAAAGTTTTAGTTCTAAATAGTTCTTTCGTATAATGTTTAGTTTTTGAAGATCGGACTTGATCTTTTCATTTTACGGCAATCCAAAGTTTGATCCTTTTTTGGAATAATGGTTATTCAGTTTTTATGCTTAAAATTGTGATATATAAGAAAAAGAATGTTTGATTAGTGCGACTTATATACTTGTTTGAACTATTTGCTGCATTTCTAGGTACCTAATTGTAAAATTTTTTATCATTTTTTTTTCTCATTTTGCCGCTAGAGGGCGCTTTGCTTAAAATCACTCTTTTGCCTATAACTCAAAACGTTAAAGTCTAATTGAAATGCGGTTTTCAGCATTTTGTTCCTTGTTGACAGCACCACAGAATGTGATGTGATGTGATGATAGGGTATGGGGAAATATTTGCGCTAGAGGAGTTTGAATGTTCTAACATTCCAAAAAAAAAAAAAAAAAAAAAAAACTGTGCAAATGAGAGTAGGTCTTCAAAAAACCTTTGCGTTCTGTTTCATATTAAAAATTGTGGCTGAGTTGAAATAAAGTGTTCAAGTTGATTAGGTTAAAAGCGAAAAACCAGATACCGCTTTGCGGTTCTAGTTATTATTATTTTTCTAACCCTTTTTTGTGAACGGCATATCACCATGATAGAAAAAAGCCACAATTATGAAATTTTTACCAGTTCCTTATATTTATGTGAACTTGATCCTAACGTTGAGAAAATTTTCATTTTTGTCTTATTTTTTCCCGCTAGGGGGCGCTTTGAATTTTTTTTACAAATGCTAATAACTCTGTTATTTGAGGTCCGATTCAGATGTGGTTTTTTGCATTGTGTTCCTTGTCAAAAACCTAATCAAATATGATAGGTTACAAAAATCTGCGTATATAAAACTTTTTGACTACGGAAGGTTGAACGTTCGAACCTCGCAAAAAACAGTGAAAATGAGGGTAGGTCTACAAAAAAAGTGCCCATTTTTATTGGAGTTGAGATAAAAGAATTTTGTTTGTTGCATATGATTCGCAAAGACATAAAAACGCACAAAATATTGGGGTGGCAGAATTGGAATGCATGGTTTGTTCATCAGTACGCGGTCAAACTAAACCAATATGTTTCGAAAATCAACATTTTCAAAGAGCAGACTTAAGATTATTTGCAGCTCTGACTTTATTTTAGTCAATTTCTATGAAATTTTCACTTAATGAAAACTATGTTCTTAAGTGTCACATACTATAAAAAGTAAAAAATGTATTGTAAAGGAGTCAAGGTCATATTAGGATTATTGTATATCAATTCGGCTTGAAATAGCTCAAAATTAAAAAACAATTCATAAACAATATATGAACAAAAGATTTAGTTTTAGAAAAGTTCTTTCTAATGATGTTTAGATTTTGAAGATCGGACTTGATTTGGTCATTTTACGGCAGTCTGAAGTTTGATCTTTTTCAGGAATAATTGTAAATCAGTATTTTTGCTTCAAATTGTGATTTATAAGAAATATATGATTCAATAGCGCTTTCTTATACTTGATTGACTTATGGTAAAATGTTAATAAATTTTGTTTCTCATTTTGACGCTAGGGGGCGTTTTGTTAAAAGTCACTAGGGGCTAATAACTCTGTTATTTGAGGTCCGATTCAAATGCGGTTCTTTGCATTGTGTTCCTTGTCAGAAACTAAATAAAATATGAAAGGTTTCAATAATTTGCGTAACAATACTTTCGTGCTACAGGAGGTTGAAAGTTCGAATCTCGCAAAAACTGTGAAATGAAGGTAGGTCTACGAAAAACCTACCCATTTTATTCAGAGATGAGATAGGAGAATTTTGTTTGTTGCATATGTTTCGCAAGACATATACGCACAAAATATATGGTGTGGCTATTTTGAGAAATGCATGGTTTGTCCACAGTATGCGGTCAAACTTCACCAATATTTTCGAAAAATCAACATTTTAAAAACATGACTTTTAAGGTTATTTGCAGCTCCTGACTTTATTTTTTATTCAATCTTCATCATTATTTCCCTGTTTATGCATTTTTATTATACAAATAAAATCATAGAAAAAAAAACAGCGAAGATATGCAAATGTCAAGGTCATATACCAATTATTGTTATTTTTATCGGCATAAAATAGCTTCAAATCTAAAAATATTTTATAAAAAGTATATGAACAAAAGTTTTAGTTTGTGAAGAGATCTTTCCATTGGTGTTTAGTTTTTGAAGATCGGGGTTGAATTGGTTGAGTTATGACAGAAAGGCGAAAAGTGTACTTTTAACGAAATTGAAACGCTGTAGTTTCATGAACTTTGAGCCAAAAATTAAGATTTCTTCAGCATTAACACACTGAAAAGTGAAGTGATGTATACTGCAAGGAATACTTGTTTGGTCACGTGATTATGATTTCATACATATTTAAGCAGAAATTATTTAAAAAATCATATAAAATCGACAAGTTGATGTTTGAAGTTGAAATTTGCAAGAATGCCGTAGACTACAATGTGCAAAAAGTCCTGAAAAATTCAAGTGATTCCGTCAACAAACATGACAGATATTCATGTTTTTCGGATAAGGGCTTGTATACGAAAATCTAGCAATTTGAAGTAAGGGAAGAAGGCGGTTATTTGGTTGGTTACCCACGATCCGGACGTTCCTACGCAGGAAAGAGTGCCCGTGATGAAAGGTGAATTGCGATGCGTATTTGAGAGAATGAGGTGCATTTTAGGATGCAATGGTGTACACCAGGACCGATAAGCACATTGCCTTAGTTATAACGGCTTTCTTCAAACTTTTTATTAGGGCTTTCAGCCTCAAGTAGAATTATTAGGTTTTCGCATCGCAGTGCGAAAACCTATTGTTCTTCTTCTGAATTATTAGGTTTTCGCATCGCTTGCGAAAACCTATTGTTCTTCTTCTGTTTTATTTTTAGGTTTTCGCACCTCGCATGCGAAAACCTATTGTTCTTCTTCTGTTTTATTTTTTTAGGTTTTCGCATCGCTTGCGAAAACCTATTGTTCTTCTTCTGTTTAAATTTTTTATTAATTTTTCTAACCCTTTTTTGTGAACGGCATATCACCATGATAGAAAAAAGCCACAATTATGAAATTTTTACCAGTTCCTTATATTTATCTGAACTTGATCCTAACGTTGAGAAAATTTTCATTTTTGTCTTATTTTTGCCGCTAGGGGGCGCTTTGAAAAAAATCAACAAATGCTAATAACTCTGTTATTTGAGGTCCGATTCAGATGTGGTTTTTTGCATTGTGTTCCTTGTCAAAAGCCTAATCAAATATGATAGGTTTCAAAAATCTGCGTATATAAAACTTTTTGACTACGGAAGGTTGAAAGTTCAAACTTCGCAAAAAACAGTGAAAATGAGGGTAGGTCTACAAAAAAAGTGCCCACTTTTATTGGAATTGAGATAAAAGAATTTTGTTTGTTGCATATGATTTGCAAGACATATACGCACAAATGTGTTTCTTGTCAAAAGCCTAATCAAATATGATAGGTTTAAAAATATATGGGGTGGCGAATTCGGGAAATGCATGGTTTGTCCACAGTACGCGGTCAAACTTAAACCCAATATTTTCGAAAAATCAACATTTTCAAAGCATGACTGTTAAGATTTTTTGCAGCTCCTGACTTTATTTTTAGTTCAATTTCTATGATATTTTCACATTTAATGTAAAACTATGTTCTTAAGTGTCACATAATATAAAACGTAAAAATGTATTGTAAAGGTCAAGGTCATATTAGGATAATTGTATATCAATTCGGCTTGAAATAGCTCAAAATCAAAAAACAATTCATAAACAATATATGAACAAAAAATTTAGTATTAGAAAAGTTCTTTCTAATGATGTTTAGATTTGAAGATCGGACTTGATTTGGTCATTTTACGGCAGTCCAAAGTTTGATCCTTTTTCGAATAATTGTAAATCAGTTTTTATGCTTCAAAATGTGATGTATAAGAAATAGAATGTTCGACTAGTGCGATTTGTATACTTAATTGAACTATTTGCCGCATTGCTAGGTACCTAATGGTAAAATTTTAATCAATTTTGTTTCTCATTTTGCCGCTAGGGGGCGCATAGCATGAAAGCACATTTCTACTTATAATTCAAAATGTTGAAGTCTGATCCATATGCGGTTTGTTGCATTGTGTTCCTTGTTGATAGCCTAATAAAGTATGATAGTTTCTAGGTATGAGTGGATGAGTGGCTTAAACTTTTTAAGCTACTAACGGAAGGTTGAAAGTTCGAACCTCGCAAAATACTGTGCAGATGAGGGTATGTCTACGAAAAACCTATCCATTTTTGTTAGAGATCAGATAGAAGAATTCTGTTTGCTGCAAATGATTTGCAAGACATAAACGCACACAATATATGGGGTGGCGAATTTAAAAAAGGCATGGTTTGTCCTCTAGAAATCGTCAAACTTCACTAAATTTTAGGACAAATCAAAATTTCTAAAACATGTTTTTGTCGCTCCTGACTTTATTTTTTGTTCATTCTTCATGATATTTTCACAAGTTATGTATTGTTATGTCTGAAAGGACCTCACAATTAAACAGGTAAAAGAAATTGCAAAGTTCAAGGGCATATTACGATTATTGTGTTTTTATTTGGCTCCAAATAGCTCCAAAACAAAAAATATTTCATTGAAAGTATATAACAAAAGTTTTATTTCTTAAAGAGCCCTTTCCAGTGATGTTAAGTTTTTGAAGATCGGACTTGATTTGGTCATTTTACGGCAGTCCAAGTTTTGATCCTCTTTAGAACAATTGTAAATCAGTTTTTATGCTTCAAATTGTGATATATAAGGAATAGAATGTTTGACTAGTGCGACTTGTATACTTGATTGAACCATTTGCTGCATTGCTAGGTACCTAATAGTAAAATTTTAATCAGTTTTGGTTCTCTTGAAATCACTATTAATAATTAAAAAAAAAATGAAGTCTAATTTTTATGCGATTTTTTTTTTTGCATTCTGTTCTTCGGTGACATCAATTTGAAATGATTAAAAAAAGATAATGCGATATTTCATGAAAATGAAAGTAATTCAATGCAACAGTTGTTCGTAATAGTGTTGAGTGGCATATTGCATTGTCGTGTGTCATTTTATACTGTTGTTTGTCGTTTGCAATTGTTGTTTATCGAATACAATTGTCATTTGTCTCCATCATAAAGCAAAACACACATATAAGATTGCAGTACCCGAAGTCCGTATAAAAAGTTTTCAAGTTTACGACTACATAACAGACAGGTAATACTCAAAGTATTCTTCTTGGTAAAAAGTCTGATTATACATTGCGACAAAATTGTTTGAAAGATCACTGTTTACAGTATTCAACAAGCCATTGAACGAAGAAATGTGTTTTTCGAATCATACGACTCGTGAACTGAATGGAATTGCTTTCATGAAAACTGATGATATCGCGATTTCATAACTGACAGGTAATACTCAACAATACACTCTTGGGTAAAAAGTCTGCTTAAACATTGCGACAGAAACGTTTGAAAGATCGCTGTTAACATTATAAACAAGCCATTTAACGAAGAAATATTTTTCGAATGGAATTGCTTTCGCGAAAACCGATGATATCGCGATTGCGATTCTAGTTTTTTTATTATTATTTTTCTAACCTTTTTTTGTGAACGGCATATCACCATGATAGAAAAAAGTCACATGTATGAAATTTTAATCAGTTATTACCACGTATTTGAAAATGATCCTAACGTTGAGAAAATTTTCATTTATGTCTTACCTTTCCCGCTAGGGGGCGTTTTGCACGAAATTTATTAATGGCTAATAACTCACTTATTTGAGGTCCGATTCAAATGCGTTTTTTTGCATTCTGTTTCTTGTTGATAGCCAAATAAAATATGATAGGTTTCGAGGGTACGTGTCGCTGAAAGTATTTGAGCTACAGAAGGTTGAAAGTTCGAACCTCGCAAAAAACTGTGCAAATGAGGGTAGGTGTACGAAAAACCTATCCATTTTTGTTAGAGATCAGATAGAAGAATTCTGTTTGCTGCAAATGATTTGCAATACATATACGCACAAAATATATGGGGTGGCGAATTTAAGAAATGTATGGTTTGTCCTCTGGAAACGGTCAAACTTCACTAAATTTTAAGAAAAAGTTAAAGTTTCAAAAACATGTTTTTTATCGCTTCTGACTTTATTTTTTGTTAATTCTTCATGATATTTTTCACAAGTTATGTATTGATATGTCGGAAAGGGGATCACAATTAAAAAGTTAAAATGAAATTGCAAAGGTCAAGGTCATATTACGATTATTGTGTTTTTATTCGGCTCCAAATAGCTGCAAAACAAAAAATATTTCTTAGAGAGTATATTAACAAAAGTTTTAGTTCTTCAAGAGCTCTTTCCAGTGATGTTTAGTTTTTGAAGATCAGACTTGATTTGGTCATTTTACGGCAGTCCAAAGTTTGATCCTTTTTTGGAATAATTGTAAATCAGTTTTAATGCTTCAATTGTTATATACGAAATAGAATGTTCGACTAGTGCGACTTGTATACTTGATTGAACTATTTGCTGCATTGCTAGGTACCTAATGGTAAAATTGTAATCATTTTTTCTCATTTTGCCGCTAGGGGGCGCTTAGCTTGAAAACACTTTCTACTTATAACTCAAAAAGTTGAAATCTGGTTCAAATGTGGTTTGTTGCATTATATTCCTTGTTGAAAGCCTAATTAAAATGATAGCTTCTAGTTATTAAATGGCTGAAACTGTTTGAGCTATTAACGGAAGGTTGAAAGTTCGAACCTCGCAAAAAACTGTGCAGATGAGGGTAGGTCTACGAAAACCTATCCATTTTTCTTAGAGATCAGATAGAAGAATTCTGTTTGCTGCAAATGATTTGCAAGACATAAACGCACAAAATATATGGGGTGGCGAATTTAAGAAATGCATTGTTTGTCCTCTAGAAATGGTCAAACTTCACTAAATGTTAGGAAAATCAAAATTTCTAAAACATGTTTTTGTCGCTCCTGACTTTATTTTTTTGTTCATTCTTCATGATATTTTCACAAGTTATGTCTTGTTATGTCTGAAAGGACCTCACAATTAAAAACTTAAAAAGAAATTGCAAAGTTCAAGGGCATATTACGATTATTGTGTTTTTATTTTGCTCCAAATAGTTCCAAAACAAAAAATATTTCATTGAAAGTATATTAACAAAAGTTTTATTTCTTAAAGAGCCCTTTCCAGTGATGTTAAGTTTTTGAAGCTCGGACTTGATTTGGTCATTTTACGGCAGCCTAAGTTGTGATCCTCTTTAGAACAATTGTAAATCAGTTTTTATGCTTCAAATTGTGGTATACTGTATAAGGAATAGAATGATTGACTAGTGCGACTTGTATACTTGATTGAACCATTTGCTGCATTGCTAGGTACCTAATAGTAAAATTTTAATCAGTTTTGGTTCTCATTTTTATGCGATTTTTTTGCATTCTGTTCTTCGGTGACATCAACTTGAAATGATTAAAAAAAGATGATGCGATATTTCATGAAAATGATAGTAATTCAATGCAACAGTTGTTCGTAATAGTGTTGAATGGCATATTGCATTGTCGTGTGTCATTTGATACTGTTGTTGGTCGTTTGCAATTGTTGTTTATCGAATACAATTGTCATTTGTCTCCATCATAAAGCAAAATACACATATAACATTGCAGTACCCGAAGTCCGTAAAAAAAGTTTTCAAGGTTACGACTACATAACAGACAGGTAATACTCAAAAGTATTCTTTTGGTAAAAAGTCTGATTATACATTGCGACAAAAATGTTTGAAAGATCACTGTTTACAGTATTCAACAAGCCATTGAACGAAGAAATATGTTATTCGAAACATGCGACTCGTGACTTGAATGGAATTGCTTTCGTGAAAACTGATGATATCGCAATTTCATAACTGACAGGTAATACTCAACAATACTCTCTTGGGTAAAAAGTCTTCTTAAACATTGCGACGGAAACGTTTGAAAGATCACTGTTAACAGTACCAAATAGCCATTGAACAAAGAAATATTTTTCGAATCATGCGACTCGTGAACTGAATGGAATTGCTGTTGCGAAAACCGATGATATCGCGATTGCGTTTTTTTTTTTTTTTTTTTTTTTTTTTTTTTAACCTTTTTTTAATTTAGTTTTTTTTTATTTTTTGGTTTTCGCTCCTCGCAGTGCGAAAACCTATTCAATTTTAATCAGTTATTACCACGTATTTGAAAATGATCCTAACGTTGAGAAAATTTTCATTTATGTCTTACCTTTCCCGCTAGGGGCGTTTTGCACGAAATTTATTAATGGCTAATAACTCACTTATTTGAGGTTTCCGATTCAAATGCGGTTTTTGCATTCTGTTTCTTGTTGATAGCCAAAATAAAATATTATAGGTTTCGAGGGTACGTGTCGCTGAAAGTATTTGAGCTACAGAAGGTTGAAAGTTCGAACCTCGCAAAAAACTGTGCAAATGAGGGTAGGTGTACGAAAAACCTATCCATTTTTGTTAGAGATCAGATAGAAGAATTCTGTTTGCTGCAAATGATTTGCAATACATATACGCAAAAAATTTATATGGGGTGGCGAATTTAAGAAATGTATGGTTTGTCCTCTGGAAACGGTCAAACTTCACTAAATTTTAGAAAAGTTAAAGTTTCAAAAACATGTTTTTTATCGCTTCTGACTTTATTTTTTGTTAATTCTTCATGATATTTTCACAAGTTATGTATTGATATGTCGGAAAGGGGATCACAATTAAAAAGTTAAAATGAAATTGCAAAGGTCAAGGTCATATTACGATTATTGTGTTTTTATTCGGCTCCAAATAGCTGCAAAACAAAAAATATTTTTAGAGAGTATATTAACAAAAGTTTTAGTTCTTCAAGAGCTCTTTCCAGTGATGTTTAGTTTTTTGAAGATCAGACTTGATTTGGTCATTTTACGGCAGTCCAAAGTTTGATCCTTTTTTTGGAATAATTGTAAATCAGTTTTAATGCTTCAAATTGTTATATACGAAATAGAATGTTCGACTAGTGCGACTTGTATACTTGATTGAACTATTTGCTGCATTGCTAGGTACCTAATGGTAAAATTGTAATCATTTTTTCTCATTTTGCCGCTAGGGGCGCTTAGCTTGAAAAACACTCTTCTACTTATAACTCAAAAAGTTGAAATCTGGTTCAAATGTGGTTTGTTGCATTATATTCCTTGTTGAAAGCCTAATTAAAAATGATAGCTTCTAGTTATAAATGGCTGAAAAATGTTTGAGCTATTAACGGAAGGTTGAAAGTTCGAACCTCGCAAAAAACTGTGCAGATGAGGGTAGGTCTACGAAAAACCTATCCATTTTTCTTAGAGATCAGATAGAAGAATTCTGTTTGCTGCAAATGATTTGCAAGACATAAACGCACAAAATATATGGGGTGGCGAATTTAAGAAATGCATTGTTTGTCCTCTAGAAATGGTCAAACTTCACTAAATGTTAGGAAAAATCAAAATTTCTAAAACATGTTTTTGTCGCTCCTGACTTTATTTTTTGTTCATTCTTCATGATATTTTCACAAGTTATGTCTTGTTATGTCTGAAAGGACCTCACAATTAAAAACTTAAAAGAAATTGCAAAGTTCAAGGGCATATTACGATTATTGTGTTTTTATTTTGCTCCAAATAGTTCCAAAACAAAAATATTTCATTGAAAGTATATTAACAAAAGTTTTATTTCTTAAAGAGCCCTTTCCAGTGATGTTAAGTTTTTGAAGCTCGGACTTGATTTGGTCATTTTACGGCAGCCTAAGTTGTGATCCTCTTTAGAACAATTGTAAATCAGTTTTATGCTTCAAATTGTGGTATACATGTATAAGGAATAGAATGATTGACTAGTGCGACTTGTATACTTGATTGAACCATTTGCTGCATTGCTAGGTACTAATAGTAAAATTTTAATCAGTTTTGGTTCTCATTTTTATGCGATTTTTTTTTTCATTCTGTTCTTCGGTGACATCAACTTGAAATGATTAAAAAAAGATGATGCGATATTTCATGAAAATGATAGTAATTCAATGCAACAGTTTTCGTAATAGTGTTGAATGGCATATTGCATTGTCGTGTGTCATTTGATACTGTTGTTGGTCGTTTGCAATTGTTGTTTATCGAATACAATTGTCATTTGTCTCCATCATAAAGCAAAATACACATATAACATTGCAGTACCCGAAGTCCGTAAAAAAAGTTTTCAAGGTTACGACTACATAACAGACAGGTAATACTCAAAAGTATTCTTCTTGGTAAAAAGTCTGATTATACATTGCGACAAAAATGTTTGAAAGATCACTGTTTACAGTATTCAACAAGCCATTGAACGAAGAAATATGTTATTCGAAACATGCGACTCGTGACTTGAATGGAATTGCTTTCGTGAAAACTGATGATATCGCAATTTCATAACTGACAGGTAATACTCAACAATACTCTCTTGGGTAAAAAGTCTGCTTAAACATTGCGACGGAAACGTTTGAAAGATCACTGTTAACAGTACCAAATAGCAATTGAACGAAGAAATGTTTTTCGAATCATGCGACTCGTGAACTGAATGGAATTGCTTACATGAAAACCGATGATATCGCGACTACATAACTGACAGGTAATACTCAAAAATCTTCTTTTGGTAAAAAGTCTCTTAAACATTGCGACAAAGTTTGAAAGATCACTGTTAACATAAAAAGCATTGAACAAGAAATTTTTTCGAATCATGCGACTCGTGAACTGAATGGAATTGCTGTTGCGAAAACCGATGATATCGCGATTGCGATTCTAGTTAGGTTTTCGCATCGCTTGCGAAAACCTATTGTTCTTCTTCTGTTTTATTTTTTTTTTTATTTTTATTATTATTTTTCTAACCTTTTTTTGTGAACGGCATATCACCATGATAGAAAAAAGTCACATTTCTGATTTTTTTACCACTTTTGTCCTAAGATCTGAATTTGATCCTCACGTTGAGAAATTTTTCATTTTTGTCTTAGTTTTGCCGCTAGGTGGCGTTTTGTAAAAATGACTAAGGGCTAATAACTCTGTTATTTGAGGTCCGATTCAAATGCGGTTTTTTGTATTGTGTTCCTTGTCAGAAACTTTATAAAATATGATACGTTTCAATTATTTGCGTATATAAAACTTTCGTGCTACAGGAGGTTGAAAGTTCAAATCTCGAAAAAAACGATGAAATAAAGGTAGGTCTACGAAAAACGTGCCCATTTTTTTCAGAGATGAGATAGGAGAATTTTGTTTGTTGCATATGATTCGCAAGACACATACGCACAAAATATATGGTGTGGCGATTTTGAGAAATGCATGGTTTGTCAACAGTATGCGGTCAAACTTTACCAATATTTTCGAAAAAATCAACATTTTAAAAGCAATGACTTTTACGGTTATTTGCAGTTCCTGACTTTATTTTTTATTCAATCTTCATCATTTTTTCACTGTTAATGCATTTTCATAAAACAAATAAAATAATAGAAAAAAAATCACACATAATATGCAAAGGTCAAGGTCATATACCAATTATTATTATTTATATCGGCATAAAATAGCTCCAAATCTAAAAATATTTTATAGAAAGTATATGAACAAAAGTTTTAGTCTGTGAAGAGATCTTTCCATTGGTGTTTATTTTTTGAAGATCGGACTTCATTTGATCAAATGACCACAGTCCAAAGTTTGATCCTTTTATCAAACAATTGTAAATCCGTATGTTTCCTCTTTTTTGCTGGTCCTGACTTTAATTTTTGTTTAATCTTCATCATTTTTCACTGTTTATGCATTTTTATAAAACAAATAAAATCATAGAAAAAATTCAAGCATAATATGCAAAGGTCAAGGTATATACCAATTATTATTATTATTATCGGCATAAAATAGCTCCAAATCTAAAAAATTTTATAGAAAGTATATGAACAAAAGTTTTAGTCTGTGAAGAGGTCTTTCCATTGGTGTTTAGTTTTTGAAAATCGAACTTCATTTGATCAAATGACCACAGTCCAAGTTTGATCCTTTTATCAAACAATTGTAAATCCGTATGTTTCCTCTTTTTTGCTGCTCCTGACTTTATTTTTTGTTCAATCTTCATCATTATTTCACTATTTATACATTTTTAAAAACAAATAAAATCATAGAAAAAAATCAAGCATAATTTGCAAAGGTCAAGGTCATATACCAATTATTATTATTTATATCGGCATAAAATAGCTCCAAAACTAAAATATTTTATAGAAAGTATATGAACAAAAGTTTTAGTTTATGAAGAGATCTTTCCATTGGAGTTTAGTTTTTGAAGATCGGACTTCATTTGATCAAATGACCACAGTCCAAAGTTGATTCTCTTATCAACAATTGTATATCCGTATGTTTCCTCTTTTTTGCTGCTCCTGTCTTTATTTTTTGTTCAATCTTCATCATTATTTCACTGTTTATGCATTTTTATAAAAAAAAATAAATTCATAGAAAAAAAATCAGAGCATTATATGCAAAGGTCAAGTTCATATAAAAATTAGTATTATTTATATCGGCATAAAATAGCTCCAAATCTAAAAATATTTTATAGAAAGTATATGAACAAAAGTTTTAGGCTGTGAAGAGATCTTTCCATTGGTGTTTAGTTTTGAAGATCGGACTTCATTTGATCAAATGACCACAGTCCAAAATTTGATCCTCTTATCAAACAATTGTATATCCATATGTTTCCTCTTTTTTGCTCCTCCTGTCTTTATTTTTGTTCAATTTTCATCATTATTTCACTGTTTATGCTTTTTTATCAAACAAATAAAATCATAGAAAAAAATCAAGCATAATATGCAAAGGTCAAGGTCATATACCAATTATTATTATTTATATCGGCGTAAAATAGCTCCAAATCTAAAAATATTTTATAGAAAGTATATGAACAAAAGTTTTAGTCATTATTGGAAATTGTGGCTGAGTTGAAATAAAGTGTTCAAGTTGATTAGGTTAAAAGCGAAAACCGAGATACCGCTTGCGGTTCTAGTTTTTTTATTTTTTCTAACCCTTTTTTGTGAACGGCATAGCTCCGAGGGTGAAAAAGCCACATCTATGAAACTTTATCAGTAATAACCACGTATTTGAAGATGATCCTAACGTCGAGATAATTTTCATCTTTGTTTTGATTTTTTCCCGCCAGGGGCGTTTTATATGAAAATGTTTAATAAGCAATATCTCAATTATTTGAGGTCCGATTCAAATGCGGTTTTTGATAATGTTCCTTGTAAATAGCCCAATAAAATATGATAGGTTCCAAAAATTTGCGTATATAAAAACTTTCGTGCACAGGAGGTTGAAAGTTCGAATCTCGCAAAAACTGTGAAATAAGGGTAGGTCTACCAAAAACGTGCCCATTTTATTCAGAGATGAGATAGAAGAATTTTGTTTGTTGCATATGATTTGCAAGG